>JANSTP010333360.1:0-16052 GCA_025330745.1 Cladonema radiatum
CTTGATGGTATAGGATCGCGCAGCGATCTGGGACTGCGTTAGCAGGCCAATACGACGCTTCAGCGTCGTGCGACGCTTCGTGCAGCTAGTAAAAAATTAAATACGTCCTGTGAAAGTATAGACAGGTCAACGTACTCTTTGAAAGATGAGACCTTAATATTTTTTAGGAATTTTGAATATTAAAAACAACTTTTCTACATACGCGTTATGTTACTAATAGTAGATTCAAGTAGATTGACATAGTGTTGTAGTTTAATATTAAATTCTTACAGTAAAATTTCCATGCACAATTTCCAATGATACTTATCACTGCACATTTGATTTGCTTCGGGCATAATATTGTTTTAAGAAGACTTTTCAATTTTTTTTATAAACAGGTTCGCCATCAGACCCTTTACGGTCTTATTCAGACTATATATATTACTGTTTACATAACTCAAATCCTTTTTAGATCGATGGTATGTGTGCCGTGAGCAAAAATATTTTCTAACTCTTTTACTAATGCTGTCATATCAAGTTTATTGTTTTTAGGCGAGGCTTTTCAGAGGTTCCTAACAGCCATGGAGGGCATTTCTAGCGACAACTTTCAGTGACAAAACTGGATGCAAAACTCTTTTGAATACTTCAATTTGGGGAATCCCCTAGACCAATACCATAGTAATTTTCTAAAACTAGAAAGGTGCTTCTACAACCTAGTAATTTTCATTTTTTCTTGTAACTCTCCCCCCCCCCTCCACCGCTGGTCTGACTTCCATAAAAAAGCCTGGTTAGAGTTTAGGAATTTACCTAACGAAACTCTTATAAATCAATGACATGCGTACGTGAGCAAAAAACTTATTATTCTACTTATAATGTCATCATGTCAAATTATTGACTGACTTTGAAATGAATGCTTTACGCGTGATTGGATTTCCTGACCGTATACATGTCAAGCTTTTTATTCCCACTGAAAAGCCAAGTAGAAGGGAAAACATTGACCCTCTCTGTGCTGTATACCAGGAAGTGTTTTCGCAAATTTTATTAAATGCCCTAAACTGTTTGGTTCTAACTTATCTTACGCCAAAAACTATTTCAAAAAATTAACAGGGAGGACACTTTTTACCCCTCAGCCTGAAAACGGTTAAAGCATAAACATTCCGGACATTTTTCCCACAGAAAAGCTGGAAGGAAGTACTAAAAATATTAAAAACTCTTCCAATAGTTTATAATATTCTTTTAGAGGAATTTCTTTGCCTCAAGTAGACAGGTATGATTCTGGCAAGGAACCGTAAGGCAACTGGACGGAAACACTCTTCTTATAATGATATTGACTTACACTTGGCAGCTGCAAGAGTTTTCTGGCTCCCAAGTATAAAGGCATATTAATTTCGGAAATACTAGAAAATTGCAAGAACATCGAATTTCTGGTCTAACTTTCTTGCTTTCATAATAAATTTCAAACGTCCTACAATGGTGCAAACAGGTCAACAAATAATTTGAAAGTTGAAACTGTTTTTTTTTTTTTAGAATATTAACAATGGCTTAGTTTTACAAGGTTTTGTAAGTTATATAAGTTTATTGTAGGTATAAAATATCAGTTTAGTTTTTCAAGATTAACTTCAATAATATTAATTCTTGTTATGAAACGAAAATACAAGATTTTTAAGGTTATTCAGCGTTAGTAGTGTTAGTAGTGTGTTAAATTAAAATCTGGGTAACTCGCACCATGGATAACTCGAACTCAGGTAAACTCGAACCTTCTTTTTGGTCCCTTCAAAGAATATTGAACTAAATTTCTTCCTGATAACTCGACCTTTCGTAATTTTGAAATAATTTTTAACTTACAACTTAACTCTTTTATAGATCAAGGTTATGTGTACCGTGAGCAAAAATTTTTTCGGATCATGTATCGTATTAATAGTCTTAGCAAATCTCCCGTTATAGTTGTATTATTGAAAACAGGTTAAGTCAAGATAACTTGGTTTAGATAAAAGGACATGGCGTCATCTTTAATAGGGTGGTGCTACCTCAATTCGAGTACAACAAAAATGAAAAAAAGTTACTTGTCAACTGTTTTCTGTACACTATGAATTAACAAATTTGATTCTGGTGGGCAAATACCCCGTAGTAGATTTCCTTTTAAGCCTGTCAAGGTCGGGCCAGTGAGGTCAGACTTTTAGGTGGTTAAATTATCTGAAATAGATTATGCCCACCCTAAGAGCTGCCTAATTGCTTATCTAGTAGTCTGGGCTGCTTATCTAGTTACCATAAAACTTGGTACGCTATTAAAGCAACTCGTTATGAACTTTTTGATACCATAAAGAGTTCATGACGTCGTCAATTGTGATGATGTAATCAATTTTCTGTACGCACCAGTCAAAATGGAGTAAAAATTGAGCAAATAATGTCCAATTTTTGATGATTCATATCTCGAGAAGTATTGAATGGAAGGTAATGAATGACTTGAATAAGAAAAATTACCATCAAAAATAATCTTATATGGTAGTGAATGCTCTCCTAACAGTTAAAATTACAGTTGGAACCTCCTTAAAGCGGACACCCCTTAAAGCGAACACCTCTCTAAGACGGACAAAAAATTTTGTCCCGGAAAATTTCTTAAGAAATCCTTACATAAAAACCTCTCCAAAGCGGACACTATAAAGCGGACACCTCTTTAAAGCGGAAAAGTTTTCAAGTCCTACACGATTATTTCCTGGAAGTTTTAATTCTATAAAGCGGACAAACGAAGATTTTGACTGGATTATTAAAAATCAATAATTAATTTGTCTAATCGTAGACTAGTTCTAGTCGTTCTTCTAGTATACGGCAAATACGGCTAATCGCCAATAACAAATATGTTCGTGTTGTCTTTTACACAGATTTATTTTACTTGCTAACGAGGTGAAAGCCTTTTCTCGACCACTAATGTGGTATTTACAAGTTCTAAAAGGTCTGTGATGTCACTTTTTAGCAAAATTACGTGTTATCAGTGTTCCATTGAATAGATAGAGGTGGGTAACCATAGTAAGCCTTAGCATAGGGTAATATGGGGATAGCTAATGCATTATACTGGCTTCGGAACAGACGTTTTTCTGAATTTTTTGCAAAAATGAGCCAAACATCTCCAAGACGGAGACCTTTCTAAAGCGGACAAATTCTCTGGTCCCGTAACTGTCCGCTTTAAGGAGGTTCCATTGTACCTCAAATTTACGAAAAAAATTTAACAGTTGTTATAGAAACACTGTTGCTAGGGAAAAAAGGACGTGCTCACGTAAAAAATAACTGGACCATAATGCGCCTTATAAAATTTGATGAAAAGTTTGAATGTTAAATTACAAAAAATTATTTAAAAACATTTATTAGAGAAGTGAGCTGAGTTACCCCTCCCCCCCTCTCACTCTCTCAGGGCGAATCGGTGTAAAGTTTCGACTACATCAAGATCTCAGAAACCTTTTCGTACTGTGAGATTAAAAATCTTGAAAACATAGAGATTTCATGAAAAACTTGTTTTACTTGCCTGTCACAATAAATTTAAAATTTTTTTTTGAAGATGCGAACAGGTCAGCAAAGGTTCGAGAAACGAGATCTCTTAATTCTTTCTTTAGAATGTAAATAATAGATTAAATGCTTAAGTTTTATGTTACTTTAACACGGTAGTTCAATTTTTTTTTGACATTAGCTTAGCTTCAATAATACATTGTTACTATAAATCAAATAATTTGCCAATATTACATAAATTTGCAATGTTACTTGTCACTGCATATGCGAAATGGTATGAGCAAGTAATCGTTTATAGAAGACTTTCAAATTTTTTTCATAAGTAGGTTCGCCATTAGACTAGATCTAGTCCATTATCCAGTGCCAGAGCACGGAATAATCGTTTTTCCAGCAAAAACGGGAAAATCGGATATCTCAGCAAATCGCAACTCGGCAAGTTGGGAGAATGAAATTTCGCTCGGTCGAGATGTTACCCATTTCTGAAAAGTCAAGAACGACTAGCTTCTAGTCTAGTTCGCCATCAGACCCTTTACGGTCTTATTCAGACTATATATATTACTGTTTACATAACCCAAATCCTTTACAGATCGATGGTATGTGTGCCGTGAGCAAAAATATTTTCTCACTCTTTCAATAATGCTGTCATATTAAGTCAATGTGTTAAGTTAATTCCTTTCAGGCGAAGATAATAACGGGCTTTTAATAGTCTTGAAGGTGGGCTGTGTGCAAAAACGTTTGTACTCATTTGTAATATCATCATATCAAATTGCACATTAACGGAGTTGCGAAAATCTTTTACCGTACTTCTATTTCTTAACCCTATTAAGACTGAGAAAAAAGTTTTAACAGCTCCAAAAGTACAAATGGAAATGTAAAAATTTTTGGAGGCTTTTAACAAAATTTATCTGCAATCACTTTAGTGGGAAAATTTTTCTCAAAAAGTGATGACGTCATCACTAAGGGGTATGATTTGGTTCCGGACCAAAAAACATTTTTTTTTTTTTTTGAAATTAGTTGTAATTTGTCAGATTTAGGCAGTTTTGATACCTTTTTGGGCTTTTTTACCCAGGATTTTTGTCAAAAAAGCACGTAATTGGTCGCAATAGGTGTTTTAGAAAAATGATGACGCCATCACTTAATCACGTGATATGAAGCTCATTTTGGGCATAATTGAATGTTAATATTAAGTTGTTTTATAACTCACCAAAGTTTTATTGCATGAGACATTCTTGTAAGCAAGTTAAGGGCTTTTTTGCCCCCCCAGCCCCAGTCCAAATAAGTTGGCAAAAAGCCCGTTCTTAAAAGGGTTAAAATCAGACATATATGGGCAGGTACAAAACGCATAACGCATAAAACGTAAAGCATAACGCATAATACAAGATGCATAAGGAGTCATCGGATACCGTAATAATTTACAGAATGATATCCCTTCCATGTTTCTTGCGTCATCAATAAAATCTTACTCTCTTTCAGAAAAATAAAAAAAGCATTTGATTATTATAGAAAAGATAGATGCTGTAAAACTGCATTTTTAGTGTTCCTAAGTGTGAAAGAAGTTAAAATTCTAGGATCTAATTACTGTAACAGATGTTTTTCTCACAAAATACGCACATCACCAGATTATTTCATCATCTCAAATATATTGATCATTGATCGCTACTGCTTCTTAAAGTAGTGGGGAGGTTGCGAATCAATTCGCTAAGTCGTTCTGCAAAATATCTGGTCGATCGAGAAGATATTCCGAACTCTGATAGGATTCTGTAAATGATGTAATAATAACACATAGGGGCTACAAACTACATTTGAATATGACAAATTGAAAAAAACGACTACAATCGTGGACAAAAATATTGGGAATTCAGGGTTAAACTGGGCAGTTTTCAGATTTGGACTTCCCATTCATCATGCTCATGGCAATCTATAATTACTGATCAGTCATTATAGATGGCCATGGTCATGCTGTTTTTGAGTAACGAAATCGCGGAAGGGTATTTTCGGTGATTCCCCTTTTCAGCCCCCTTAAAGGGCTACAAAAACAGCCAAGAGGGGAGCTGGGTGGTTTTCACACATTCTCAAGGGGGAAAAGGCTCAATCGCGCGATAAATTGCTGTCTTGCAAAGTAAAAATAGCCCCTACCAATTATCGCTTGTGGTGCAGAGTTATACTGAAAAAGTTCGAAATTGTTCCAATATTTTTGACCACAGTTGTAGATAACATTTTTTATAACATTTGGCAATATCCTGCCCGGTATGGATTATGTATTATGTGTTATGCATTATGTGTTTGTACCTGCCGAGACATATATGGCAAATTCTACTGGTGCATTTACTTGCCTTTAAAACCCTGATCGGACAGACCCGTAAATATCTCGGCAACTTCCTATTCTAAAGTGACGAAACGTATTCTGAACACTTTTTAAAACCCAATGCGGCCTGGGGAGGAGGGTAAATTTACCCTAACTGTTAAATTTTTTTTAATAGTTTCCGTTGTACTCAAGATATGAAGGTGGTTTTTGGTGACTTTTAATAACCTATTATTTGGGAAAAATCTCTGTAAAAAATTTTCTGGTCGATCCCATGGTGGCCAGAAATCGGGGCGTCAAAATCTGGCGGTGTCGAAATTTTCGGGATTTTTTTTAAGAATTTGTCAAAATTTGAGCCAAATAAGACCCAAGAAACATATTCTTGGGCTTCAAACAACTATTCTAAAGGTGCAAAAAGACAAAATTTTCAATTTTTCGGGCCAAATTCCCAAAATTAGGACCAGTTTTGGCATTTTCCTGCCTACTGACAATTGAGTGATGGCGCCATTAAGATGGCGCCAGTTTGGGGAGGGGGATAATTTTTTTAATTTTCAAAAATTGAAAGGTTGGTCTACTAGCGTGCTGAGTATCATCTCATTTACACCTGTAGTTGGGGAGTTAAAGGGGTAAACTATTAGGGTAAATTTACCCCTCCCCCTCGGAACGAATGACCAGACCCCGGGCTGAATAGGGTTAATCAAGTTGATTCAGACGCCATTGAAATTCGATGATGATATTGTTTTTTGCATTTATGTCGGGCTTAACCTTGACCTGCAACATAGTCATAAGAGAATTACGTGTGTAATTTCGTGTGACCATGGCTGCAGCTGCGAAAGTGATCCTGAAATTTATTGATACGGTTTTTACTATTCTGTTATTGAAACAAACTTCTTTTCACCATCCATAGTTGCTAGAAACGTTGTTCCAAAAATTGCATTTTTTTCTGAAGGAACCTTGAAGAAGTGGACTCGATTACCATACACCATTTCTATTTGCAGAACTAGTTTGACTCCATTTTCGAAGGTCGTGGTAATGTTGTAATTTACGGAAAATTAAGAAACTTGAGATTCCAGAATGACTAGTTTGTAGTGTAATTTTTGCTTGGCTGTCATATTAAATGATTAACCTACTGCAAAGATGCAGACAGATCGACAAACAATTTGAAAGTTGAAACTCTTTACTTTCTATCTTTTTGGAATTTTTATAATAAAATTGTTATACAAGTTTTGGCTTATAGTATACAAAAATTAATAGCACAGACAGAAAAATAGAAACTTTTTTGGCCTACTGTAGTTGTTATTGCAGACTGTAGTTGATGTTGTGTGTTGGCATATTGTTGACGTGATTACAGTAAAAGTATAATCTAGTCTAATTTCCATCTTGCTGGATGAATACGAATAGGAAAACTTTTGGATTTTGGCTGTAAACAGCTTTACCATCATAAGTATCATCAAAAAAGCGAGGCTGAGACCAGAACGAGGGCTTCGAATCGATGAATCAATTCACTAAAACTCTGAGCCTGCTTCATATGGGAACGAGGGGGTCGATTCACCGCCAGTTGTAGTTTATTTAGTACTGTATTACTCTGGAACTAAAAAGCTTTTAACATAAAATTTATCTGGGAACTTTCATGCAAAAAAATTTCGTGACCACGCCCTTTATTGCCATAACAACGCCAAAACTTGCCCTTCATTGCCATGACGACATTAAATTTTGATGATTTTAATAAACTCAACTTCCTACCAAAAAATTCAGAATAAGTTGGTCTATTACTGCATGAAATTTCACCCAGAGAGGAGGGCAGAATCCACCCCCCAGAGGTAATATAGCTATACCTTGAGAAAGATATTTTAGCTTGAAGCGAGCTAGGAGAAGCGAGGTTGCTGATAACATAGGCCACAGTTTTCACCCAATATCTGCTTTTCGTTGTTCTAGAAAAATGTCAATGCGCACACATTTGAGTAATGTTTTAAAAAGTGTTTTGTAACACAACACTTTTAATTTTGATTGTTAACAATGGGACGCTTATCTTAATACTAATGCTAATACCAAAACCTTTGCTAAAAAGCAATTATGTAAAATCTGAAACAAACAGTCTTTTTAAAAATTTATTTATATTTTTTCATGGAAAGCAGAGTTTGTCCTGCTATGGAATTTTTTTTAATCATTTTGTGAACTTACTTTCCACTTTTGCATGGAGGTTTTACTTGTAGTTAAAATTTTTGTAATGGATCACTGAAATATTTAGCTCTTGGAATCAATGGTATTATCTGTTGGAAGATATTAGGAAAGAGCTTGCTATCTACCTTATCGGTAAAAAATCCGTCGGTAAAAAGTAACGAATTTTGGCTTTCGTGATAAATAGTTTTTACCGATGACATTTTGGCTGACGAAATTTTTTACCGACGAACGTTTTTGCCGACAAATTTTTTTCGACAAATTTTCATTATGAATGGTTATTTTGAACTGATAAACCCCAAGCATAAATATAGTTGCTCTGACAATTTGTGCTAGTCAGAATTCAGTGGCGAAAGGTCATGCATGTTAAATGTAATAAAATAGTGATTGTAGTTGAATAAAATGCATTTTAAATTAAAGATATATACTCAGATGGGGTAGGATTATTAAACCTGGGGTTAGGTTCTGATGCCTCAGCCCAATATTATCCCAAAAGGTCAACTTTTTGATGCAACGGTCGCTCAGACGCTTTGTCTGTTGATGTCCGTTAAATAAGAGCCCAGTGTAATTACGTTTACTCTATTGTTATTGAGAGAATAAACACATTTTGGGCTGGCAGATTTCTCTTATTATCTTGTGTTCAAACGATGATATAATTGAGAAAATAAAAGTTGAATAAAAATATGTCTGTTCAAACCGGCCAGGCATATCTGATTACAAACGAGTTTCAATTCATTTATCCTATTTTCAAAACGTCATGTGACTTATTGCAAGATTGTCAAAAATGTGACGAGGATTTATATGGACTATCTAAACAATTACGTTGTTTATATTTGGAATATTTATGTTAATATTATCAAGTAGTTTGCCATAATGTTTGTGTGATAACAAGGAAACTCATATTCTCAAAAAATAGACTTAGCTCAAGTCGTTTTCTAGTGGAATATTCAGAAGTCGGTACATTACGGGCAAACATCCTCCTAATTTACTCCCATATGGCAAATATGCGATGCTTTTGGTCAGCGGTTTAGTACTTGTCAACTTGTCAAGAATGCACTGGAAGCTAGTTTATTAAAAAATGGGCGAGTACAAAACGCATAACGCATAATGCATAACACATAATGCATAAAGCATAGTACATAATCCATACTGGGCATTATTTTCCAAATGTTAGAAAAAAGTGATTTAGTCCTTTTCTGTTCAATTTACCATATTCAAATGAAATTTGTAACCCCTATCTAAGATTGTTACATCATTTTCAGAACCCTGCCAGAATGCGGAATATCTTCTAAAACCGGCTTGATATTTTGCAGAACAACTTTGCGATTTGAATCGCAATTAATCTCCACAATACGGTAGAAGAAGCTAGCCATCAATGAGCAATGTGTTTGAGACAAGACGCTGGTTTGAGATGAATGGAGGATAAAGTAGTCTTCGGACTGTATAATTTATGTTATTGCTTGAAAAGCAACATGCTTTAATTAGATCCTAGAATTCTTTAAAAAATACCAATTTCCATTTTGTTTTTCAGAAAAGTTCACCTGAAATACCAGTTACTAGTATTTTTCATCCTTTTCGTGGGTGAAAGGCTGTCATAAATTGCAAAAGATGAAAGGCTATCAGAAATTGCAAAATATGGACATTTTTCATCATATCATATCAGTGTTTTCCTTGACTAAATTTACACAGACAATACTGAATATTCACAGACAATACTTAGCTAAGATTCTCTGTCAGAAACTCAATTTTATTTAATGCAGTTTTATAATCTCTATCTTTCTAAAATAATCCACTACTTTTTTTCTCATAATGGAAGAGATAAAAGTTTTATGCTTTTATACTAGGCCTAAAGAAACGTGGAAGAGATATATCATTCTGCAAATTACTACGCAATCCGATTACTCATTGTACATTATGTATTATGCGTTATGCTTTATGTTTTACGCATCATGTATTATGCGTTTTGTACCTGCCCATTAAAAAGTGTGCTTTTTATTTTGAATTCAGAAAATATTTTTCATCTAAGAAACTGGGAGGAGGCATAAGCTATATGAAATATTAGTACCCTCCTGTTTCACACACCCGTTGAGATCCTACCCGGTGAACTTCCCAGTCAAATTTTTCTAAATTTTGACTTTCCGGGTGAGCTTGAAATACAACCCGGTGAAAAATTCATTTATTTGGATTTCCCGGTCAGAAATTTGAAGAATACTAAATTACCCGGTGAAAAAATTTTTTTTTGTGTAAAATTTTTGAAACCTCTAATTTAAAATGTATATCGATTCATAAATATATTTTTCAAAGTATAACGGTTTCTATGAAAACTTTTTATATAAAAAAGAGAGGATATGTGTAAATTAATTTAGGTTTGAACTTTTTCTCAAATAAAAATTATATACAGTACCCGGTGAAAAAAAGTAACAAATTTCCTTACCCGGTGAACTCGCTTCAAAGTTTGATTTACCCAGTGAGAATTGGTACCCACACCGGCTGTGTGAAACAGGGGGGTATTAGTCGATAACAGTAGCACATTTTGAATAGGCACCCGAGTGATTGTTACTTGACGAAAAGCCTTTTTTTTGTTAAATTTTGTTTTCTGAATCATTATTTTCCTCAAAATATGAAACCTCATTTCCAGAGCTTTTCTTGTGCCCTGTTCTTCTATTTTTCTAAAAAGTACGAATTTTGATTGATTCTGAAGTAAACTAAAAGAGGATATAATTTTTATTACAGGGTGTGCCAGCTTATTTTACTGAGTGCTGTTGTTACATCAACTTGATGAAGCTTTAAAATAGTCAGATTTTCTTACCAATATTGGATTCTTTCCATCCCCACCAGCTGTTTTTTTGTAATAACTCAGAAACTAAAAAGCTTTTGCCATGAAACTTTGTGATTTTAAGATTTGACTTTATTTAAAACTTGAACTTTGGGCCCAAACCTTCCGTAACTCAAATTGGTAATAAACTAACCATGCGTAGAAAAAGCTCTTTTTGTTCACATTTTACGGCTATTTGAAGTTTTACCCAAGATTTTCCGGTTTTCGTCAACCAGTCGGCAAAAAATGATGTCGTCCCTTATGAAAAGTTCTTATCATTTTCTCGTGACATAGTTACTTAGTCTAACCACATAATTAAATTAAATTTACTAGTAGTTATCTATTTTATCTATTTATTCTAAAACTTCGTTTTATCTGTTTTAGAGCTAACTAAAAAGAAGTCAATCGAAACCCCACCATCGATGGACAGCTCTATCAAAAAAACTTTGCTGAAACTATCACAAGAATCAAGTCATGATATCAAAACACAAAGTTTCGCAAAATACTTGGACGAAAATGATGAAATAAAACATGCGAGGAAAGAATTTTATATACCCAAGAATAAAGATATCCCAAATGGTTATTGCTGTACTTGTAAAATCCCCCGTCCCTAATCGAGCTCACAAAACATTTCCCAAATTATTGGTCCAATAAAAACTTTGCCAGCAAACCAGTCAAATATTTTGAAAATTAGAAATAGCCAACCCAGTCATTGAAATAATTATACATCATATATTTAGTTGATTTGTCCGTTGTTGATGGTGAGGAAGAGAGCATATATTTCTGCGGTAATTCGCTTGGATTATGTCCGAAACTTGCAGAAGAGGAGATGGCTGAGGAGATGAAGAAATGGAAAACCAGGTTAAATATTCTTTAGTTCTACTTGGTGTTCATGGTTATACTAGTCCCAGTCTTTTTCTTTTATTGTTTTTACAGAAAACCTTATTTAGGTGGACAGAATTTGGGAGACGATTTGAGTTTCTCAGCTCTTTCTATGAGGAGATTTCTATGGGCTATATGAGGCGCTGGAAAGATAAAAATTCCATATTCCCGATCCCATTTTTGTGGCATCTTATCTTTTTGGTGCGTCACATAGTTTTAGAGAAACCAGACATAGTTCGCCGAAAAAATTATTTTTCAGATTAAAAATTAAGGGAACGACTAGGCCTAGTCTTTGTGTGTATGTAGCCAAAAAAAGAAAACTACTTAGGCTAGTCCAATTCCTTTTTATTTTGGGAGCATTTTAGGTTAAAATATAATTTTCGAACCTAAGTACTGGTATACATCATATATACTGCCCAGCTTGTTAGAGATTAAATGATGATGCCATGCTTTATTATATCGAATTATTCGCAATTAGTTGATCTATTACCGTAAGGCTTGGTTGGGTAGGCGCTGTGCAGAATTGCGGAAAGTTTGCCACTGGAAGTTTTGCCAAGCGAACCTCTGCCACCGTAATTTTGCCACAAGTAATTTCGCCACCATCTTATTTTGGAATGTAGGTAGAAAAAAACGGTAAAATGCCTATGCATTATTCATGCGTAATCCTATTCAGAATGAGCTTTTTGATGGACTTTACAAGGGCGGGGAGAGGCGTGGGGATTACCTACCTTCTATTCCACCGATAAGATAAATATTGTTGTTTCACCACTTTTGCAGATGACTTCAGAAACCAAGTAAGACTGGACCTAGTCATTTTCTTGTTCTTTTTTGTCGCAAAAACTTTTTTTCGGCGAAATTTTTTTTCTCGGTTCTTCCTGTCACTGTTTTGCTAAAAGCTATACGAAGCGCCAAAGAGATAGCGATTCAATTTCTCGGTTTTCCTGGCTTTATGACTACAAGAAAAATAGACTGGGAACTGGTCTAATATCAAGGCAAACATAACGAAATATGTTTCAATAAATACCACGATATGTTTCAATTAATATCACAAATACGAATTATCATCAATAACCCCTTTCAAAGACTTTTTGAATTTTTTTTTTTCTAATTGTAATTGTCACTATTTTTGTCCGTGAAAACCGCCCGATCAGCGGCGACAAACTTCCCGTTGTGACCCTTGTGAAATGTGAACAACTCAATTTTAGTTGCATATAATTTTCTGTTGGCCTTTGATTTGTGTCAATTTTTTTATCCCATTATTTCGATTGGTGACAGTGGAAAAAATACCAATTAAAAATTTTGTTAGTGGCAAAATTACCGGTGGCAAAATGACGGTGGCAAACTTACTGAGCACCGCGCACAGCTAGTCCATTCAAAGAAAAACTTCATATAAGTTCAAAAATATAATCGATTAATCGATTCAAGTTTGCATCAACTAAAATATGTTCTTAGCTGCAAAGACTATATTATTCCCTTTTAAGAAAACGTCCCTCGAAACATCAAGTTCTTTTTTCAATGCTGCATTCATTCGTGTTGAAATAATTTTTTTGTCTAAAAAATACAGAGGTGTCCACGGTCATTTCGTAGGCAAGTATCCATGGGCAGATCTCGGAGATGAATCCATTGAATCCATGGCCAGTTTAGTAGGTAAAAACATGTTTTTTTCTTTTGTTCTCCCTCGTTCCCAGGTCTCCTCTCTTTCGTCATTACCTAACTACAAAATCTGATTACAGGTTCGTAACGATATAGGTTCGAATCCTTACGCCGCTCACTCTCGCAACTGTTAATTGACGCTGACGCAATGATTTTTATACACTACGTACTAGATATCCAAGACCCGGAGATGTCGGTTTAAATAGGCTACCGGATTGTGTGCTTGAGCTCAATTCACGTTAAATTTAGAAAACGTAACTTTTTTTTCTTAATACATATTAATCTTATAATTATAGGTGCAAAAGAAATTGAAGTTGTGTTGATGGCATCAGTGACAGCGAATTTACATTTGCTAATGGTAGGTAATAACTATTCATAAAGATTGTTATAGGTTACAGCTAATTCCCCTTTTAGCTCGGCATCACGAAACCTTCAGTACTATCACAGCCACCAAAGGGGCAGGCGAAAGTTTTTGGGATTATTTAGAACGCGTGAAAGAAGGAAGGAAGGCTAAATAATCGGGAAACGGATAGAGATAACGGGAATCGGCTAAATTTCTATAGTTGTTAAAAAATTCTGAATTATCACATCATTGTGAATCATCCACCCAATCTCAAGTTAATTCATTCATTCATCATTCAGCCCTCTCCTTATAACTGATTGCTTTTGCTTCTTAGGTATCTTTCTACGACCCAACACCAAACCGGCACAAAATTATCATCGAAGAAAAAGCCTTTATATCCGACGAAGTATGTAGACTGTTCCAAATGATTTATGCTCATCTGGGAAAACTATTTTTGAAATTTTTCAACTTCCTGCTGTATATCTTCGCACCACAAGCGGTGGCGATAAGGAATTTACTTTTGGTTGTGCAGACAGTGATTTAGTGATATGAGTTTTGTTTGGTGAATAGGTGAAATTTATCCGAGACTCTTTGATTGAATAATCATACTTGAATTATCGAAATGATCTTTCCCAAATTTCCTTTCACCAAGAACCCAAGGTAATACTTTTTTTCTGGACTTCATGACGTGTTCAAAAACTTTTTTAAAAAATAACTGGATGAAGAAAAGATTTAGTGAATCGCTACACTAGCTAGTATAGTAGGAACGAAAAGTTGATATTAAGAAGTCTTAGTCAGTTAACTTCTTTTTCTTCTTGTAGGTAGCTGTGGAATCACAAATTCGTTTCCATGGATATGATCCTGAGACATCATTAATCGTAGTCAAAGCAAGAGAGGTGAGGTGTATGTTTTTATAGAAACTTCTGAGCTCACTTGTTTTCTTTGAATGCAGCGTTGTGTCTAGTTGGTTTGCGGAAAAATTAACTTCTGGATAGACTAGAATAGCCGTTTACGTATGACGGACAATCAAATGAACAGATTAAGCGAGTACAAGAGTAAGCGAGTAAAAACGTTCTTTCAAAATGTTCTACGCGCACAATACCCGACCTGAAAAGGCTATTCTTATCAAATCCGGAATAAAGAAAGCGCTGACCAAAAGCATTGCATATTTGCCGTACGAGAGAAAACCGGGGAGTTTTCCCGCAACGTACCGGCAGCTAAAAATTCTAACAGAAAAAGATTTGAAGCAAGTCTAGTAACAACTATTCTACAATCTAGTCTACAATCATCAAGCCATCATTAACTATTAGATTTTGCTAATATTGACAAACATTTTTGTTCACAGTTCTTGATAATAATATTTTCTGGATTTTTTTTGAATAGGCAGAAACAAACTGGGCCTACTGAACTGAAATATTTAAAAGGCAAAACAGTTTTGAAAAATCTGTTTTATTAACCCTAATATTTTCTTCCTTTTTCTGTCAGGGGGAAATATGTTTACGAACTGAAGATATTGTTGACGTCATACATCGTGAAGGAAACGAAACGGCTCTCGTCATGTTCAGCGGTTTGTTTTGATTTTTTTTAGCTTTTTAAAAACTGTTATTAAAAACGAACTTTACTGACTTGTAGCTTGCGATGGTCAAATGTTTACTGTGTCGGACTAATTTTCAATTCCCCAGCAACCGTCTATTCAAGGATCCGGACACCTCATACTGTCGATAACGCTGGAAAGAAAAAATTGTCTTCGTCCGGTCAAAACTATTTAAAAATATTTAAACAGGGACCTGATTTAAACCAACTCAAAGAACCAACCAAACTCGAATAAACCGACCAAGTTATTCTACCAATGAAATTTAACTTTGAAATAACCTCTAATGGAGCTGCTTTTATCATAAAAGTAATATATAATAAATATATTGTCCTTACTTCAGGTGTACAGTATTATACTGGTCAAAAATTTGACATGGAAGAAATAACAAGAGCTGGTCATCAGAAGGTAATAGGTTTATTGATTAAATAAAAGGGGATCATGCCATAATAATCTCACGATGAGTTACCAGTAGACGAACGCGGATGGGAAACGAAGGTTAGTGAACTCTGGGTTTTAAGGGGGAGCTGTCTTGCTCTACTTAAGTTATAAAAATTTGAAAAATGTGTTCTAAGTTAGTAAAGGGCAAGGCATCATTGTCTGCCCCTCGGAAGCTATGAAATGTGTCGTCCCACTGGCTGGCGCTTTGTTTGCTTGTGTTGTTAATTCTATTCGGTCCAATAAAGTTATGAGTATGTATGTATATTTACTTTTAGGGCTGCAGAGTAGGATTTGATCTAGCACATGCAGTTGGGAATGTCGAAATAAAGCTACATGATTGGAATGTTGATTTTGCCTGTTGGTGTTCATA
>JANSTP010333582.1:0-14504 GCA_025330745.1 Cladonema radiatum
TGATCATATGAGACAAAATATACATCGTTGGAAAAAGCGTATGTTTTCTCTGACCTCAGTTCCCCTTTAAAAGGATTTAGAAAGATTTTAATTTGAATTTAATTTAATTAATTTAAATTTTTCAGTCTTCAATTCATTTTTAACAAATCAATATGAGGACCGCATTTTGGCTCCTTAAAACGTAGTGATAACGTATTGACGAATGCACGGCCTCTATAGTTATAGACCTTCTGCCGACTAAAGCAGTAACTACTAGATGACTTTCCATAATAGAGTTTGATAGAAACTATCTTGCAACCTCAGAATGACAACCGTCTAAATTACTCTTGAATCCGATTTGGATGGAAATAATACTGACACCAAAAACTCGCCAAAAAGAAAATGACGTCATGACCACTATAGTTTTTTTTCAATCTTATCTTGCTTTGTAGATAATAAATAACAGTAAAAAAATCTAAAAAGATAGACAAAATTTGTTATTCAAAACGAAATACCACTAACTAAGGGTTCCGCTTATACAAATATTTCACGCGTGAACAAATTCCAACGAATGGCATTAAAGTCTATTCTTTCTTCCTACAAATCATTAAGCATACACCAACAGTAAAAATGTCATATATATTTAATACCTTAAGGGAAGAAATTTTCGCGGCAAGAAAATTTTGCAATTTTTGCCTAAAACAGCGAAATTAAGTTCCAGCAAAATTTAATAATTTCTGCCGACCGTGAAATGAAATTACCGCAAAATTTTGCAAATTTTATAACATATAACATATTTGGCAAAATTTGACGAAAAAACACTGGAAAATACAATTTTTACCAACTAAAAGTATCTTTAAAGTAAGTATGACTTGAAATTTAATTATAGTGAACTTTAATAAAACCTGGCAACCGCTAAATTAAATTACCTACAAAAAATGTTTTTGGTGACCCGCGAAACTAAATTGCCGCGAAAATATCTTTCCTTAAGGTATGTATTTCGCTAATAAGCTTCTACAACGGTTATTTCTTGACCTTTTCTTTAATTTTTAAAGACTAAAAACCAAAAGTCTAACTTTGTCGTATAACTATTGAAAATTATATGTTTGTACATATTAAGAGTTAAAAAAAGATATTTCGTGAGAGTTCATCTGCATGGCAGCTTCTAGTTAATATTTATCCTCAAAGAAAGCGACGATTTTGTCGGGATTGTCCTTTTGAAAATTTAGTTTTCTTTATCTAGATTTTTTACGGGTTTTATTGTATTAAAATTTTTAAACAGAGTTTATATCACATTAGTGCAATGTAAAGAAGATAGTTTTATGTTTGTGAATAATATTATATTTCTGGCAAAATGGTAGTTAATTCATAACCGTTAAAGATCTGCTATTTCGAGTTCCTGTGTCTGAGATGTGCTATATATAAAACTCATTTCAAAACCCTATTTTTCTCGAATTTGTTGCCTTTAGAAATTTTTAGCCTTTCTGTCAACCTCATGTTTTTTAAGAAATAATAAATAAAATTCTTCATCGTAATCGAAATTTAGTTAGCCTATCAATGAAAGGAGAGCTTTCTATGTTATCTTTATTCACAGATGATATTGACAAAGTCTTTGTACAGCACACTAAAGGCTCGATTAATCTCCTCGCCTGAAGTGGAAATTATTAAATAACCACCTATCTTAGCCAGCCCTTGAATTGAATATATTAATAGAAGTCGAAGAAAAGGTTGTTGCACATATTACACGACTTTTATTAGACTAGACCTAGTCGTTTTCTTGAGTTTTTGTAGGGAAATTTTTTTTTTCGACGAACGGTAAATCGAGACAAACGGTTTCTTTCCGCTTCCGTTTCGCTCTCGCTAGATGGCGCAAGATCAAAATTCTTTTTTTCCATTTTTCCGGTTTTGTGGCTACAAGAAACCGACTAGGAACTAGTCTACACTTTTATAAGAATAGTTTTTAAATATTTTTAGTTTTTTATTTACTTTTTTGGGATGATCTGGTATTCTGAAAATAATTCTTTAAACTATTCTTCAAAATGTTTGGAATTTCTTTAAACTATGTATGCCTGTTAAGCTTTCACCTGTTTTTAAGCTACGACTGGAATCCAAAATTGTGTGATGGTCACTGATTTCAATTTACTGGATAGCGCATAGCCAGTATTTCTGACTGTAAAACATGAAATCAAATTTGATACTAAATCTACTTGCGACCATAGACTTGTATATATATACTAGACGGGATGCTTAGCACTTCGCCTGGTTTGCCGTTTAGTTTTGCCTTTGCCTTTTCGTTACCAAAAAAAAGACATATGTGACGTCACATTTTTGGATGTTTTATTTGAATAATTCTATAGCGATTTGAGAGGATGCTGCATTGCTTTTGTTTTGCATTCGTTTTTGGTAAGAATTGGCCGTATACAAATCTCCTAAGATTGAAGATTTTCTTATTTTTTTAGTAATGCTATTTTGAGCTCATGTCCGGTCTAGATTATATTGGAATATGTTTATAAGTCTATGCTTGCGACACAAGTTGTTTTTATAGCAATACAGTACACGCTTTTTTCACTTGAGCCACAGTGTTGCTTATGTTTCTGCCATTTTGATGGTTGAATGTTGCTTACACATATATACTGGACGGGACGTAAGCTCAAAATAGCGTTAACAAGAAATCTGCCATCTTTGGAGACCGGCATACGGCCACTGATCTCTATTTACTGGATAACGCATATCGGAAGCCGCTTTTTGAACACTCCGTAGCTACTTGCTACACAAGGCGGATTCAAAATCACAGGTCAGCTTGCACCGTCGAAAGATTATTTACGTCCTACGCATAGATATGTATACGTATGTATCACTGACCTAAAAATAATATGGACTGGACATCGCGCATTTTCTGAATACATTACATTGAAGCCGAGAAAATCACAGGAAGCCATTATGCGTGGTGAATTTTCAAAGGAAAACATTGCAAAGTGAACGTTATCTGTTTATGTTTTGGATATCATTGCATTTTTCGAGATCGGCAAAATAAGTGAAAAATTCACCACGCATAATGGCTGACAAAACTACACTTTTTCGCTCCCGTGTCCAGTCCATATCATTTTTAGGTCAGTGGTATGTATAGATATGTATACATATCTATGGTCCTACGTCAAAAATATTGAAGCTACTGCATTGGAATAACAACGGCTTGTATCGCAAGATGGCAGATTTCGTATCAAAATCGAACTCAAATTTTAAAGTCGGAAATACTGGATATGCGCTATCCAGTAAATAGAGATCAGTGTATAGAATTTTGTAAACAAAATAACCAAAGATGTGACGACACAGGTCATCAAAAATGGTAGATTTTCGATTTTTTCCGGTAACACACTGATCATCGATATATACACTGATCAGAGATCAGTGGTAACGCATCTTGAAGCCAGGCGAAGTGCTACACGTCCCGTCTAGTATATATATAAGTCTATGGTTGCTTAAATGTTGCTTATTTGCAGCGTTTTTACTTATCAAAAGTGGAATCAAAAAGTTTTATATGTGTTTCTCTACTATAACACACTATAATTGTATTCTTAAAATTTATGTTCTGTAATTAGATACGTAGCCAATGGGGTCTTAAAAAATGATCTTACCAATTTGCTCACTAATTTTTCTAAAGTTCCCCTTGAAAAGCACTTGTTTCAGAGATCTGAGGCTCAGGGTGTTGCTGAGGTATTGCTTAAAAATTGGCTATTTTGAGCCTAGTGTCGCTTTAAAAAAAAAGTGTGTACAGTAACTTCAATATTTTTAACTTTCTTTCTACAGTGCGAACTTGATTTTGCGACTGTGGTTTTCAGTCCGCTTTGTGTCACAAGGAGCCCCCGAGTGTTCAAAACCGACTTCCGATATGCGTTATCCAGTAGATAGAGATCAGCTGTTACAATCTTTCACACCGGCAGCCATGTCTGTTGTTGGTCTGCTTCGTAAATCTGGGGCTATTTATAACCAAGAAACGAAAGTACGTGTGGAATCTCCTTAAAGTGGACATCGTCTAAAGCGACACCTCCTTAAGACCTCCTCCTTTTGTCCCGGCAAATTTCTTAAGAAATCCTCATAAAAAAAGCCTCTATTAAGTGGGCACCTCGTTAAGGACATGTTTTCTCAGTCTCGCAGTGACATTTCCCCTAAATTTTACGGCCTTCAATTTCTTATCGTTTTCCAAACGTTGGCATTCATCTTTCCTTTGTGCTACGTCACACAAAAGCGGCTTTAAAAATGTATTTGGGTGTTGGGTCGTACTGATTTTCAAGATTAAGTTCTTAGGGAAAGTAAGTTAAGTTCTTCGTGTTTCTGGACAAAATACGCAAACAATTTGCAAGGCAGGTACCTCTCTAAAGCGAACAAAATTTCTGTTCCCGTTAGTGCTAGTGCCCGCTTTAAGGAGGTTCCACTGTAAAACAAACAGCAATACAATGGTCTCTATGCTCAAAACCCACTGATCGCTATATCGATAACGCATATCGGAATTACATAGTCAGGTCATAGACTTATATAGAATACTAGACCAGACGCTTAAAGTCCGGTGTAGTATTCTATATAAGTCTATGAGTCAGGTAGCTGACGTTAAAAAAAAAACAAAGAAAACTTGCGGACACACCGCAAGTCTAGTCCAGTTGAAATTTTCCTACTTTTTGACAGCCCGGTCCACTATTTAAAAATGTTCCAGCATGTGAGTTTTGAGCACATCACCGGGACATTTTTTTTTTTTTGGAGACAGGGGTGTTGTGACACGTGTGACAACACTTCTCCCTGTTAAACTTTGTTTTCATAGCTCTTATTCTACTATAGATTGAAGATCGAATTTTAATAACTTGTCATAAAATTGCTTGGACAACAACACTTGGACTTGAAGCTGCGCTCACACGTTATTTTGTTTTCTCAGTTGTTGAGAACAACAACTCTTCAAACAAGCCAAAATATAATTGAATGTTGTCATCGAATCATGAACACCCTGAGTTTGTTTTTTGTTTCAAAATTTCGATAAGGTATGCCCTGTCGTTAAGATTCTGTTCCATTTGTTTTAGGCCTAGGCCATATCGTTGTCACAGTTAGCCTGGATCTCGGCGAATTCATATTCACGCTTTTTTTTTTATAAGAACCAGTAAAATCCGACCTGAGTCTGGCTGTTCTTATTTTTTAGACAAAAAATAGGCTGAAATGTTCTTAAGATGTTCTTATTTTCTACTGTATTTTATCAATATTGTTCTATAAATAAGAGAATAATAGGTGTTCTTGTTACTTTTTCATAATCTCGAGCCTCGGTTTGTTCTTAGCTTGTTCTAATTTTTTGCTAAAATTTGAGGCTCATGTTCTTATAAAATTGTTCTTATAAAAAAAGCGTGTTCTTGGTAAATGTTTGTACAATCAACTCTCAATAACTCGAATACTCGAAACTTCGAATATTTCAGTTGGAAATATCCTTCGGTTCGGTTGAAATATACTTTTTTATAGGTCCCTTGAACCTTCAAACCCTATTTACAATTACTTTTGTCTAAAATTAAATGTTGGAATGTTTAGAATTCCTATAATTTTTAAAAATTGATATCAGAAAAAAGCACAGTGGAAAATTGAGGACAGAAAATTACAAACTATGCCGTGTAACGGACTTTCGCTTCTAAAAAAATAATGAACAAGACTAGTCAAGCTAACAAATCTTCCAAACGTCTTTAGGTCAAACGTTTTTCTTGGTCCCGTGAAAGTTCGAGTCAACTTCACTTATTATTGATAACTTCAACTTATTGACAACTTCAGCTTATTATTGATTTGTCAAAAAGTAAACCTACAGAGGTCTATCAATGATGACCAATGACCGTAACCCTAACCTAACCCTAACGTCCGCTAGCAAATACAGAGAATTTCAAATACTTATTGTCGCCCAAATTCAATTATTTTCCATATTTTGGACCCTACTAGCGTGCATTATAGAAATGGAATTGTGTGACGATTTATGTAAATGTACTTTATTGCAAGAAAATTTCGCGGCATGAAAATTTCGCGGTTTCGTGGTTGGGATATAAAAACCGCCAAATTAAAATCCGCGAAAAATTAATTTTAGGGCAACCGCGAAATTTAAATGCTTATAAAACCCTGTTTTCTTGGCAAAAGTCTAAATTAAAACGAAATTTCTCCACTATTTTACCATAAACGTTCTTTTTTTTTATCTATCGTCCTTGAAACATAGGACATATTCACTAATATATAAGTTTAACCATGAAGTTAAGATGCCACTAAATCATACATTTGATCGAACCGCGAAATTAAAATGCCTCGACTTTTGTAGTTTTGCTTTAACCGCTAAATTAAAATGCCGCGAAATGCAATTTTGATCAAAAAAACCGCGAAACTAAATTGCCCGTGAAATTTTCATGCCGCGAAATTTTCTTGCAATAAAGAACTTTCTTCAGAGAAACTTTCGCGAGATAAACTTTCGCGATTGACAAATTATTAGAATCGGTAAACCAGAGAATAATTAAGGATGAAAGCAAAAATTACTGGATAAACTTTCACAAATTGAAAAAAAGCGACTTTATGAAAGACAAACTTTCGCGAATTACAATTTTGAATGTTTCCGCCAGTCTAACTTGTGCGAAAAAGTCAAAAATAGCGAAATTCACGAAAGTTTCTCTCGCGACAGTTTCCCCGAATAAAGTATTTAAAATAAGAAAAAAATAATGCAAAAAATCCCAAAAACTACATCTTCTTTTACTCTTTGAAATGGGCGAGCGAGAAATGGGCTTCTAAGGCTTTCTATAGCTAGCCTTGGTGAGTTTTTCATCTAAAACCTTAATTTTCATGAGCCTTCTTTCCTTTCCGTTATTCAAACGATCATGGAAATGATTAGTTTACAAAATCAGATTCTAAATCGCTCATATTGACCCTTCAAACTGAAAAAACGTATACCTAAGTTAGACATTCTACTATTCAAATCTCTCTGTAATTTCGAACATAGACCTTTCCCCTTGGGATATGAAATTCTTTAGGCAGCACTCTACATTAAGTGCAATGTGCCCGATTACCACAATACCACAAATGCAGTAAAATCCAGTAATATTAAAGTTACACGACAGTTCTGTTTGAAAAGTATCGAGTCATCATAATTTCATATTCTAATTATGATAATTTATGCAGAACATGCGCATGTAGATTTACTGTGTTATCTTTTTTATTATTGGCTGATTCTAGTCACATGTCAAATTTATTTTAAAAAATCTCTAATCTTCAATACGCACGAATGTAATACAGGCTATTTTTTCTCTACTACCACTTCTAAGAGATTCTACTAGAAGATTGAAACAAGTTCTAATTTTACGCAGAAATAAATAACTGAATGATATCGAATGAAATGAAATTGCCAAAACATTTCAAAGCAGTTGGAAAACATTTTCAGATTATTATACATAGCAAAATTATATACTCTGCAAAATTGTCATATTAACTCTCCGTCCCCCTCATGGTTTTTCTAGAATAACTCGAGTGTGTTATAGATGGAGCCGTAATTTTTGTGACGCCTGTCGAAAATCATAAAAAATGTGGCATTTTGGAGAAAACTACATGTAAAAAGCTTTTTTTCCTTCTAATTTTATTTGAATTTAAAGTTTTTTAGGTATTTTCCCCAAATTTTAGGGGTACGAGTTTAGGGAAACACTGGACGTAAATTACGCAAAAACAGTTGGGGCATTTTTGATATTCAATTACTTAAAATAAAATCTACATCTCATAAAGATGAAACTCACAATGATGGCACCCTCATGTCTCATCTGACATTTTACATTCAGCAACGACTGGTCTATTGCTTATAGAAAAATATGTGTATTCACAAGGCAAATGTATAACTAATATTTCTTTGAAAGTCTTTTACAAAATCACGATTGCTTCTGAAGCTATTGAAGATGAACTTCTCAATGTTCAATCTCGTTCCACAGTTTCCTTTAACTTTCGAAAAAATTCTTTGCGCAAGCATTCCGAACGAATAAATGTCTGAAGCTTCGTTGGGGGGCGATTTCCCTGATACAACACTTAATGGCAAATGCGAAAAAAGCTTGAACTTTTCCTGCTGAACGTACGTGAGTATTTTACTATTGGCAATTCTACACGCTGATGAAAAACCGATCAAAACTGGAATGTAAAATGAGCTTTTATATTGCAGTGCGATGTTTTCGCCAATAAGCATGTTGTGCACCACTCCCTCATTATGAACATGAGACAAACCGGTCCCTACTCCGTGACATATCTGTTTAAAAATAGACTGATCCATAAGTCTATTTTGACGTAAAAAATCGTCAACTGTTTCCGAGGATTGGTAAACTAAGATTAGTGAGGGAATCCCTCTTGAAATAGTGATACCATGTGCCGCCACCACGTTTTTGTGTGGACTCATAAGATTTAATATTTTTGCTTCGTATGATAATAGTGTCATACATTTTTCAAATGAATATCCCAGACTCCTTTTCATTCTTTTGGCAACGAGAAATTCACCATTACGAATGAGGACCCGAGAAAGTTCGTGGTACTCGGAGACTTTGATTACTTCCCATCTTGAAATATCGCTATCATGTAGAGAATTGCAGATCGTTGTAGGACTTTCCAACAGCAAAGCATCTGGAAAACACAAATGCTCCGAAAAAACGGCAGCGTCCACAATTTGAAGCGATCTGGATGACAGATACGGGGAGAGTTTTACTCTTGTCAGTTCTTTGCTTCTCTGAGAGAGGAAGTAATTTTGTGTCAGCAAACGTTGATAGAATGGATGCTGCGTTATGCTTCTGCCATTTTGCGTATCTTCAATGCAAGCCTAAAACAACATTTAATTTATATCGCTAGCCTGTGAGCCCATACAACTTAGAAAAATAGTAATAGTGTTTTAGTAAACTTCGAGTTACGAGTTACGAATTTCAAGTTGTGAGTTGGCCCATTTATTGAGTTACGAGTTCAAAAATACGAGTTGTAAAGCAATATTAACAAGTTGTGAGTTTAATTAAATCAGCGAGCTATGCTGGAAAAAGTGCGACTTAAAAAAACTTTGCGAGTTGCGAGTTAATTTTTTTTTGATCACATAATATTCGTTAATGACATGTTTTGTAAGAAGAACGTCAATAAAAAAACTCAGAACTAGAAATAACAAAAATTAAACTTAAACTTTAGAACTAAGAAAAAGTTAACAGAAACAAGAGAGTTTTAATGTGGATAACTTAGATAGCACACAGCCCACAGGTGGATTGCATTGCAAATTTCTTGATAGAAGATAAATACTGCCTCTGTAGTCTATATTTTTGTCTTGAACACTATTTAGAAAAGTCAGAAAAATAATACAGCTTTTCATTTGTTGTCATTTTGACGGCCTCAACAATGCGTCAAAAGTCAAAATAATAAGAAATATAGAGTTAAAATGGAAAAGGGCGACAAATCATTTTCTCACGTAGGAAAGGGTAAATATCACATTATCACGACGATTAAAATAAATTTTAAAAAAATATTTATTCACCTATCAGGGCAATTTTTATAAATTTTTATAATATTGTCCCTAGTGGTTACTACGATATAGTCATTTTTGCTTTGGCGAGAAGATTTGTACTGAGAAAAGTGTGTGCGATTTCGTTTCCTATATCTATAGAAATTTCTAGTGTGTGCCTAAAACAAAAGAATATTTGCGGATTAAGGAATTTCGAATTCTCCTTGGTATTTCACTCTCTATACCTCTAAGAAGGCTGCCTCAGTGCGCTGGTGAAATCTGGCCCGATAACCAGCCTGGTGAAAATTTGAGTCTTTTCCTGTCAGCCTGGCGAGAATTTAAAATTTTCCTTTAGCTATTTAAGACAAGAGGATTTTTGTAATGCTTTATCTAACCCGGTCGAGTCAAATATGATTATAACTGTTTTCCATTTAATTCGCTGGCCCCGTTAAAATTTCTTCACGTTCTTAATTCCAGCTAGACTAGCTTCTAGTCCATTCTTAACATATTGGGAATTAGGAAACCACTGACCAAAAGCATCGCCTATTTGCCGTAAGGGAGAAAACCCGTAGCGTACTGACTTCCGAATATCCCACTAGAAAACGGCTTGAGGCAAGTCTAAAGTCCAATTGCTTTGTAAAGTGCTAATTTTATGTAACTACTATTGCTTATAAAACAGTTACTTATAAAATAAGTCATGAGAGGGAAAAATTCCTCAGTAAATTACGTCCAACCAAATAATCCCCAGGAAAATTATCAACCAGAAAACTAACCAGTAAATCGCTTCTTAGAAGATTGCCTCCCTGATATATCTTTAAAAATTGCCCTTCAGAAAAATTCCTCCTCGTGACAATTTTAACAGATTTCCATATTTTATGATGAATTAACTATGGCTTATAACAAACTTATACTGTCCAAAAGCAGATGTCTAAAAATTGGGAGACTTTTCCAAAAGTATCCGGGGATCCGTGGAGTTTTTGTGAGCCTCTCAGCCAGCCTACAATCTTGGACAAAAATGTTTGGAATATAGGGTCAAACTGAGCACTTTCAAACTTTGACATTTCATTTGACATTTGACATTTCACAGCTTTTTCGACAAAGGAAGTTGCAATTTTGGAATTGAATTGAAAGGGCGATTTTGGTGGTTTCCCTTTGTAGCCACCCTAATTTGCTCGTATAGATAAATCGCTGTCTTTCGAAGTAAGAATATCTGTTTTCAATTATAGAGCAATTATATTTCAATTAAATTCAATTATATTTCAACTCATACTGAACAAGTTCGAAATTGTTCTAATATTTTTGACCTGGATTGTAGGTGGCGAAGTCCATGAAAGAATTGCCAATTTTAGATATTTTTAGTTTTGTTTAGTTCTAAAAAGTAATATTTCGTTCATCCACACCATTCTTCATACGGCTTTCACACAAATTGAAATTTGAAAATTCGAATCGGCGGATTGGTAGTTCGATATAGTTTGGATTGGCGAAATACACTTCTATCAAAATTAGAATATCAGCATGATACGGACCAAGTAGGGTGGGGTTGGTGTATAAAGATAAATTATAACACCAAATAACCTTCGTTCCAATATGAACTTATTATGACAGTGTGATGTAAACAAGTCTAAATTAATGCGATAGTTGTCCAGACACAGCACGGCAAGGAGATGAAATACATAGCACATAACGCCTCATAAGAGGAGTGCCTGACATTCTAATTTGCATTTAGATATAATAGAAAGTAAACTTTCTGGATCAAAATCAAGATGCAGTTGCAAACGCACCAAGAAAAACTGAAAACTGAAAACAAATTGAGCAACTTTTTAGGACTCGAGAGATTTCCTTGGGAATGGGCAAAATGAAGAAATTGGTCGTCACAAAATAATATATCTTTTTTTTTGTGTAGATTTAAAACAAGGTTTTAGGTTAAGACTCTTAGCACTCATAGCATATGACTTAGAAGAACTACGCAGTTCATAAATCCGCATCGGTAAAACCCAGCAGAATTTATAAAGGGACACCGGGTTTCATTCACTTCAATAATGTAAATACAGTGGAACGTCCTTGAAGCGGACATCCTCTAAAGCGGACACCTCCTTAAGACGGACAAAATATTTTGCTGATTTCTTAACAAATCCTCATAAGAAAACCTATCCTAAGCGGACACCTCCTTAGAGCGGACATGTCTTTCCAGTCTCGCAGTGATATTTTCCCTAAATTTTACCTCTATAAAGCGGACAATGAAAGTTTACATTATACTTTTGTTCTTTTAACAATTTTAACTGTTGTAGCTAAAGTAACTGCCTTCTTTTTTCCTATCTTTTCCCGAAGATTACATACCTTTGCATAGACTCTAACCTTTGCATAACTTTTCCTTCGTGCTAAGGTCTTCACAGGCCCTATGCGCTTTAAAAAATATCCAATACGTCACTACTTGGGTTGTATTGCCTTTCAAAAATAATTTCTTAACTAAATGGGAAAGAAGCAAAGGTTAGTAAGGCCATTTCTAATTGATCTTCCTTAATTCCATTTAGAGCTGTTTCATAACATATAAGCAAAAGCCCATTCATTAAAAACGGAATTCACGCGAGACGGAAGCAAATGGAAGAGATGTGAAAACCTAGAAAAGCTGCGATAAATATTTAGAACATGATTCCTCTTTGATGTGTTTTGACTGACTCGCATTCAAAAGATAGCGTGAATAGCCATGGCTATGAAAAGGAAGATGTTCTTCATTATAAATTGTTCTGCTTAGCAAAAAAAGTGTCAAAATTACCCAATTTCGAAATTTTCAACTCGCAAAAAAAATTTTTCAACTCGCAAAACTAAAACAACTCGCACTTTTTATATCCTAACTCGAACATTTTTGCATGTAGCTCACGAAAAATTCTTTATAATTTGCAACCCTACAACCTCAACCCGTAATATAAGAAATAAACTCGTAACTCGTAACTGGTAACTCACCAACTCACAACTGGTAAGTCGTAACTCACAACTCGTAGATTACCAAATCACAAAATTTGACCACTCCTGCACATTAGCAATTGCACAGAACCACTGTTCCATTTTTGATTACCAAAATTTCTCTGAAAGCTCAGAGCGAAATGTTTGAACAGAAGATTTCGTGATGTTTATGTTCTGTCAAAACGCCTATGACGGATATATACTGAAAGTTAACCAAATACGGTCAAAAATTTGGAACCTTAAACTCGAGTACATATGGACCATTTCTGTATGATGAAAAAAAGAAGGGAATGTGTATTACGTTACGGTGCACAATCGGGGAATTGCGGTATAGTAGACATTCAATATCAATTACAATTATTCGAAAGTGATCAGTCTACCAGTCTCAACTATCAGCAAAACTTAATCTTAACTTTCTAAAGCTTGTTAAGATTAGTTCCCACTTAGCACTAGTGAGCGATAATGAGCTGAACTAGCGCCAGTGATTGAGCCATAACTAGCGCTAGATTTTCTGGAAGTAACTGATACGCGTTCCCACTTATTTCATGAACTCTAGAAAGTTATTTCTTGAAAGATGGATTTATCCGAAGAGGAAGACTTGGCTTTGCTTAGTGTAGTTTTGCGAGATGATGAAAATGGGAGAAAAATAGGAAGCGTCGATTTTGAGTTCCAGAAATATTCTGGTTGTGTTAAAAGCAAGGAGTCTTTTCAAACCTTCTGACAGCTTCTACAAGTTCCTCATACTTCTCATACCTTTTTTTCAGCCATCGTGTGTGTAGCACACTTTTAGCACACCTTACAACTAAATCTTTTTAAAGCGCCAATATCAGATGTCACGAAACATCCCAAAAGTGAGTCTTTGTTTACATAAATTTCTTCCTACTGATGAATGTATGCATGCGCTTTATTCGAGAATACCGTTGGTTTGATATTGGCGCTATAATATATTTAATTTGTAAGTTTCAAGAAAAACAATCACTTCCTGAATCTATAGTAAAAAAATGTTGGCATTCTTTGATGTTGAGCGCTAACGAGCAATAAATAAGAAAAATTTTTCATAATTTTCAGGAGCGGTAACTGGCGCTAACGAGAGGTAACTAGCGCTAGTGAGTGATATGTTTCTAGCGTTGAGTTCCCACTTGAAACCAAAGAAAAAGTTAACGCTCGCTAGCGCTACTTATCGCTCATTACCGCTCACTAGCGCTAAGTGGGAACCGACCTTAAAACATTTTTCTAAGCACTGTTAAATATCGAAAATTCGACCAAACGTTACTAACCTCGTGAGCTGCATTTAACTCATTCTTACTTTTCGATTCCTTCAAAGTCAAATACTCCTGAAAAAAAGAATTATTCGGTTTCCTCGAAATTTTAAGGGATGGCACAGGCTAAAATTGGAAAAGTTCTCTTACGTAGATTAAAAAACTCAACTTCTATGACGTAGAATATAATAGAAGGGTATAATAAACAGTAGGGTATAACAGTAGGGTATAACAAACGAAAACAATAAAAAGAATTAATCAAAAGCTTACAGTATTAGGAAATTGAGAGCGATCTTCTCGTGTTATCTAAATGTAGTTCTGAAAATTAGTTTTTCATGAAAACTTTACTCCAAAGTACTTTCAAAACACAGCACCTCTCCAACCTCCCTATTAATATATTATATTCAAATAATCTTATCACGTTTCAGAAATTTTCGCTAAGTTTTAGAGTTTAGATAGGGTAGGTCGGTAGGTTTTATCGACGTCCATCAAAAACTCCGCCCTTAATACGATTAAGTTCTTCCTCCATGTGAGTTTGTACATTTAGGACTGCATTTTAATACACTGCATTCGAAAAGATCAAGATGACGTCATTGCGGGATTGCTCTATTTTAGTTAAAAGTCTTAGAAAACTGAAAACCGTGAATGCAGAAACTTTTTATGAGAAACATTTTTAGAGTTATTTTCTTTAGGTAAATATAGTTTTTTGGGTCAATGACAAATGAACAAATTTACGTTATGTGTCCAGATTTTGAATCAAATTCTATAGGGTGTATCAAAAAAAACAAGCATGTGCTATTTTTGAAATTTCTGAA
>JANSTP010333693.1:0-16046 GCA_025330745.1 Cladonema radiatum
GATTCTGTAAAAAGATTGTTTTATATTATAATGAACTCTTTAATTTGAGCTTAAGTTGTTTTTAAGTATGACACTCCATTCTCACAACTAGTTTGTTTGCTGGATTCAAAAGAATACTGGCCAATTTTGCTTCTGCCTGTAAGATTAAAAATTCTGGAAAAGGTTTTTCATGACCAAATAAATCAAATTTGAAACAAGTACAAATCTGGTTTCCCAAGTCATCACTCTTAATACATGCTAAACACGTATTCATAATAAAGTATTTTTGGATTTCGAAAAGATTTTTTTCCAAAATCATTCCTACTTTTTTAACTGTTCTTTTTCTATCTCACCCCCCTCATTCGGGCCAATTATATTAACGTGCTTGACATTTATCTGACAGAGCAAACCTTTTACAAAACATTCCTCTTTTCATTTCAGAAAAAGAAACTTGGTTCAAAACAACAAATAATTTCAAAATTCGAACTAAAACACAAACAAAATAGAATTTGATTATTGCAAACTTAAACCTTGTCAGTGCTGTGAAAATATCACCAAAGCCACTAAATATAATAAAACCCCCCCATGTTAAAGCATACCCCCCCAGTTTGAATTACCCACCCTTTTCTAGAAAAAAGTTTGATACCCCACATTTGTTTGAAATTTGAAAATCTCAGACCCCCTCCCTTCATGAATGGGGGTTTCGAACTATACTATTCTTCCACCCATGTTATTTTTGTTACATGTGAATAATATGCCTAGATGCTTTTGAAAATGTTATTGGTACCTGTTTCAAGTAGTGATTTGTTTGGTTGTGAATAACCTTTTTCAGGATTTTTGATATCAGAGTTAGAAGCAAGATTGGCCAGTAACTTGTTGAAATTTTTTTTTATTACTCCTTACTTACTCAGTTAGACTGCTTTCAGCTACAGTACTTTTCTGGCAGTTATCTTGGATCCCTCAGTCAATAGTCTTTTGGTGTTTTGCAAGAAATGATTAAAAGTAACCCTAGTTTAAAAAGGTACTCCCTGACCCCTTCCTTGCACAAATAACAACAAGCACCACCCACCCCCTAGCGTGATGCAATTCTTTAATGTCGCTACATACCTGAATGTTTGAGAGACAGGCAGTGTTGAAAGCCTTCAAAATTGGACTTTGGGCATGGAAATAACTTGTTCCCTGCTCTAAGTGGTTAAAAAAATCAACCTAATTATGATCGATACAGTAACTTACAGTTATTTCACAAAGTATGAAGGGAAAATGTTTTAGGCTTCTTTCAGACTTTGATGCTGTTTAAAAAGGAAATATCACTGCAAAGATTAATTCTTTTTGACATTGAAATTCTTAGAATTACTAAATATAAAAAAAATATGAGATTACGAGATGGTAAAAACGTTGGCATTGAGGCTGATATTGTTCAAGAAAAAATGCCAGCTGACAATGTGAAAACTATGAAGAAAAATGAATACCATGAAGAACCAATTGAAGAGTCAAACTTAGAAGGAGACTACAGCAATGTCCTTCTTTTATTTTTCCTTTATATCTTGCAAGGAATTCCACTTGGTATGGCAGGAAGTTTGCCTATGATATTACAAAATAAAAATATTGGTTATAAGCAACAGGCCATGTTCAGTTTTGTATATTGGCCATTTAGTATAAAACTTTTCTGGGCACCAATTGTTGATGCTGCATTTTTCAAAAGTTTTGGAAGAAGGAAGACTTGGCTTGTACCCATTCAATATCTCATTGGGTTTTTTATGTTACTATTGTCCATGGTAAGTTGACCATATTTTCTTTTTTTATTTATAATACCTGGAAATTTTGGCAATGGCAATTATTTGGGAACAATAATAATTGAATTGTGAAAGAACAATAAAAATAATTTTTTATTTGTTTGACTAAAATTATGATACAACAGTCATCTCAAAATATCATTTCTGAGAAGGTATCAAATAAAAAAATAGATTGAAGTGGTTCAAGTGATAATATGAATTCCTAGAACTGGACTGGATCTCTTTTGATAATCCTAAAATGCTTTTGCATAAAATCCTACTTATTATATATTGATGTTTAGGAAAAAGTGTCATTCACAACCATAAGCAGTTTTTCTACTTTCATTTCAATTTCAACTTATTTTTACTGTTTGTGAAACAGATGGTGACATATTCTAATTTTTATCTTGAAATGAATACATATTGTGAATCAATTCTTCTGTCTATTTTTCATAATTAACTTTATGGTCAGCGCTATTTCTATTAAGAAATTTCTAAATTCCTAAATTTCAAACTTTCAACATGTTTCCAAATACCATATTTTTTTTTACAGATATTGAACTCCAAGAAAAATCATAAGGTGGAAGATGTGCTCTTGGGTACCTCAAATTTACATAAGTTTGAAAGAGGGTTAAATGTTCCAATTTTCATGAACATACACTTCTTATTATGTGTTAGTTTCGAGAACATTATTATAATCTCATTATTGAACTCACAAAATTTGGATATTTTTTCAGATATTTTAGAATTCTGGATAAAAATTACATTGAATTGCTCTTTAATACGTTCAGGGCCCGTTCTAGAAAATTAGGGCAGCGTCTGGTTTCTATGAAAAGGGCACAAAATATTTAGAAAACACACTGAAAACAAAATTTTTTCACCTTTTCTGATTTAAAAGGACAAAAAATGTAGTCTTTAGAGACAGTGAAGGGTCCGATAATCAGATGAATTAAGAACCTAAAAAAGGCCCTGACGTTGTATTATCAAGTCAAAATCCTATGCAAAAAATTGACCTGCTTATTTGCTTTTTCATCAGAGTTTACATTACCAATTACAAGAAGTTGTGTGTTAAATTTCTGAGAGGAGGCAGTTTTATTATTTAATAAAATATCTCTGTGGAGTGAAAACAAGTGAAGTGTATAGACTATACTTTGTAAAACAACCAAAATCAAAATATTTTTTTTACCAATGACTTGGGTAATAGAATATCTAACTGCCTAATTACACAAGCAGGAAATTATGCTATAAGAAGAGCAAGCATCTATAATGGAGCTTATTCGCTAGGAAACATAAAACTGAATTCAAAAAAGGGGCATTGAAAGGAGTCTTTAGGACTAAGTCTTTAGGACTAGGTCTTTACATATTAGTAATGATGGGATGCTTTAAAAATTCTGCATGTTTTGTTGGAGACTTTTTGTTCTTGGTAAGAGTGTGCAAACTCCTGTTTGTGCTGTGAGCTGTTATATCAGTTACCCAAGCATTTACAAAACAGGTTCTGACACCTGCTAACACAGTCCCATCAAGAGATCGTTGTGCGATCCCTTACTGACAGATCAAGGATTTAAAATCTCAAATATCTGAAAAACTAATACGTCTGAAACCTGAATCTCTAATACCTAAATCTGTAATACCTGACTATGTTTACTACCAGAGAAGAGGAAGCATTGGTCTATTTATCAAGAACTTTATAAATTCTCCAGTGAGAAGAGCTAATAATAAGGCGGCAAAAAAAGCTTGGCATGACGCTGAAGCGTCATATTGGCCTGCTTACACAGTCACAGATTGCTATGTGATCCTATGTCTATTAATGTTCTAAAATCTCTAAGACTTGTTTTAGATTATTGGTCTTGTTATCAAGTTTCTTTATATTTTAAGTTACTGCACTTATAAAATAATAGATCGTTGCGATTTTAACTGGCCTAAATAATAGATTCCCCTTCTGAAATAAGCATCACACGATGGTGAAGCCTTGTACAATCCTCCTAGCACAGGTTAAGCAAGACTTGCTGACAATGCACTATCTGTTATTTAATAAAGATGAGAAAGAAAGTAAAAGATAGGCAGTTGCCATAGCAACCAACTGTCCAAATTGGCCTAAAATTCTTCACAACCATTCAGGGTATGTGTGCCAAGATTGGTTAATAAAGGCAAAGTACAGGTAAAGTTATACAAAAATGTCATAAATTGACCATTTAATGACGTCATAATCCATTAACATAGTAACCAACCGTCAAGATTGGCTTAAAAATTTTCAGAAGCATTTGGGTTTTATGTGTACCAAGTTTTAGTTACTGAAGGCACAGTATACGTAAAGTTATGAAAATTTATGAAAATTGAGCTTTTAATGTCATAGGTCGTTGCTATAGCAACCAACTATCAAAATTGTCCCAAAATGCTCAGAATTTTTGGGGCATAGGTGTACAAAGTTTGGTTATTATGGGCAATGTACATTTGAAGTTATTGAAAATTTTTCCCACTGCATTTGCTTGCTGTTTTCTGTATGGAAAGTTTCTTAAAAATTATGCCAGGAACATTGGAGTGGTTTCTCCCAAAAAGTTTTTGACGTTTTCTGATTGGTCATTCTTTTAAAGTGTTTTAAGCCAATGAGAATCTTGTATTTCACTTTCGTTTTCTAAATAAGGAAATCGCCTGACCATCTTTAAATCTCACACTATGCTTTTAATATATGGTATAATGTCAAATTGTAGTTTTGATTTCATCATAGAGCCAGGAAAGCTTTTGAGCACTCCTGCCCCATGGAAACCTGCACTGCAAGATAGAATAAGCAGTATATGATGAATAAAAACAAAAAAAAATACATTGAAACAAAAACTGATACAAATATCAGTGAGATTCTTTTGGAATCACATTACCGGGTTGCCAGGATATATGTGGGTTTTATGGACAATATATATTGGACAATATCTGGCAGAAGATATAGCATCTTAAGCAGAAAAGATGCTCTACCAGTTTTATTAGAAAATAGAAAATAGGTTTATGACCAGCACAATGTCCAGTATAGATGAAATACTTTTTCAGAACCTAGGTTCTGAACAATTGAGAAATGCACTTTCTATGGTTAACTTACATTTTACCTTGAGGATTCTCATGCTGAAACAAAAATATGAATTAAAAATTTCTTTTTACTGTATGTTTAAAATAATTAAAGAAAATCCAAATGTGTGGACCAATTGATATTTTATAAAGTTTTAAGTTAGAAAAAGTTCAATTTTTCCCTATGAGTATCCTTTACAAGTCCTTTAATATGTTAAAGACTCTTTTGTAAGTTTTAGCAGAAAAGAATATAACCACAAATGGCTGCATTTTGAGTGTTGTCCCCTGTGAAGTATAATGTTGAGTTCATATGGCTTGAAATGTTTTGTTGCATTACATAAAATTACTTGTATTTAATTATAATATAATTTCTTTCTATTAAACATTGTGTAAATGTTATTATTTCCAGTTAGTAATATTAGAATACCTTTTTTCTTTTCTTTGCTGCAATATTGAATAATACAACCATACAACTTTGTTAAATGCTATGACCATCCAATTTTTTTTATGATTTTTAATGGTTTTCTAATTCTTGAAATTATTCCTCCACAATGTTTTTCTCATTTTTTCTTCATAGAATATTGATTCAGTTCTGGAGAGTGAAGTCCCAAATGTTCTCTATTTGACAATTGTCTTTTTTTCACTCAACTTTCTGGCTGCTACACAAGACATAGCTGTTGATGGCTGGGCTCTAACAATGTTGCAAAAGAGAAATGTTGGCTATGCTTCCACTTGTAATTCTGTTGGTCAAACTACTGGCTATTTTATGGGAAATGTTGTATTGCTGGCATTCAGCTCAGCAGAGTTCTGCAATAAATACCTAAGATATGAACCCAAAGAAGAAGGAGTATTTACCTTGTCAGGTAATGCATTTTCAATAATTTGTAATTCCTATTTTCAACCAGTTTTATTAAGTAACAGGTGTATGGATGATGCCTCCATGGCTTATTGGACTTCCTTTCTAGTTTTCTTTATTTATATTTATTTATGTTTTTATAAGCACAAAGTATAATCATTTTGGTTGGATTTGTAAATGATATATATGATTCTGAACATTCTAAAAACATGCTGTATTGTGGTCATTGACCACACAGGTTTACTCCATCCAGGGGATGATACAGAATTAGTCAAGGTTGTTACTAATTTTTGTTAAAAACTTATTTCAGGCTGAGTTAATAGTCCCATAAGAAAAATAATATTCATTGGATTTGAGTTACAAAAAGCGTTCTTGGAACACATTCCTATCTGCAAGTAATTAGGAAGGTATGTCCGTGGCAGTTGTGAAAATAAAAGAAATTATCTTTTCAGTCATTTTTTGTAGTGGTTAAGCAGGGCTTCCGTTAGCCTATATATACCTCAGATAACGTAGTTTTCATAAAATGGAACAAATGTCAATTTTCACAAATGTAGAAAAGGCTTAAAACTTGATTGTAATAACTTTAAGATATTTATTTGTTAATATTTGCTTCACTTATGAACTAAAAGGAACGATTCAGTTATGATTTTTACTTGATAAATTGGTTCATTGGTAGATTTTCAAACTAAAACGGCTCAATCTTATATCTGGATATTTACATGGGTTCTGATACCAAAAACCACAGGTTATTGTTACTATAGTAAGATTTTTTTTTTCTGTTTGCTTCTTCTATGAATCTAAAATCCAAAAAAGCTTCATCATGTTTTTCTTCCTGTGTTATTATCTTTGTTTTAAACTTTGAAAACTGAAAAAGTATATGTTATGCAGCTATTAAAATGCGTAATCGCCTGTAAGCCATTTCGTAACATCTGAGCTCTTCTATGAGCTGCAGTAGATTTCTCTGCCCCAGCATGGATGTGCATCACCGGAAGTGACGATGTATATCGCGATTGGGAGCTTCGACTGGCCTCTCTCTGAGGGGCTCTGGTGGCACTGGTTCATAGCTAACATTTAGGTCACCTCCAATTCGATCGGTATACATTGAATAACGACAGGGCTAATGGTATAGCTTTCAAAATATACGCTTGGGCGTTAGCATGTAGCAAGGTTATTGGCTATATTATGCATTTTAGCATCCAATTGGCAATTTCTTTCACTTTTGAATAGAAAACTTTTTCTTGCTGAAAAAACGTTGTACTGAACTTTTTGAAATTTTTCCCACCTATGAATTGAAGTAAGAATAGAAGAACTGTCTGAAATGAAGTACAAAGCAGTAAAAAATGACCTTAATTCAATTCAGAAATTCCATTAAAAAAGCTAAAACAGCTGTTTTAGAGCATCTAAAACTCAAAATTTTCTTCATCCCCAACCATGTGGGGGCTGTTTTATGAGCCACTGTACTAAAATAAATTTTACAATTATGACAAAATGCTGTTTATAATATTTTTCTGGCGAAAGCCCTGTTAAGAAGAGAAGAGAACCTTAATCCGAAGATAGCTTTAAATAGTTTGACAATATCAAGGGACTTCCAGTTAAATGCTTATGTCTAAATCTGAAATAAAATTTTCAACTCATTGTCCTAACACAACTGAAATCTGTCAATTCTGAGTATCAAATTATCAGAGGCTTTTGTGTTTCTGGCTTTTAAGCTTAAGGTATTTTTTGACATCAGTTGGATTATGTTCGATGTTTGACTGCTATTTTCTAACTGCTTTTTCACTTTTTTTTCTAATTTGGGTCCTTTTTTGGTGTGACCAAAGTTGGTATACCTATCTCCCAAATTGACTTTATTAACCCATGTCATCACAGTTTGTTATTCCATTGATAAACACCCACACTCTGTCTGTAGACTAATTGCCAGGATTGGTGTTATACAGTCTCAATTTTAATTAATGAAATATTATTTTGAAACATTCATTCGCATTAATAAAATATTAGAAAAGTTAGAATCAACAGAGTTTGGTGTTTTATGGATTAATTTTATTTTGTTGTTTCTTATGTTCAGGTTTAATTTAAAGCGGCAATGTCAGATAACCATTTTCGGCATAATTTTATCATAACATGTTTACATTTTTCTTTTATCTCTCTTATTTTTTTGCTGCACGAAATTCTACTCACATTCTGGTCTGACATTGCCGCTTTAATGAAAGTTTTTCCTTTTAGGGTTTTTATTCTTCTGGGGCATAGTTTTTCTTGTAACTACCACCCTTGTTTGGTTGCTAAAGCATGAGAAAGAGGATAATGATGTTGAAGATCATGGCATTGTCGGTACATACATGTTGCTGCTCAAAATTGTCAAGAGGCCTGCTGTTCAAGAACTTATTGTTGTCTTGCTTACTGTCAAGGTTTCATGTTACTATTTGTTTTGTTTTTTTGTCTTGTTTTTCTGATGCAAACTCAACTATGTTATCATATTTTTTTCTATACAATGCACTATTTGAGACTCCACTCGATTTTATAATGTTTTAAGTACTCAGCTCTGATGTTTTTGTGATATTAGCCAGCAATTTCCACAGTATACCAAATTTGATGCCAATTATAGATTTTCAAAATAAGTTGTGAGGTTGTGCAAAAGCTAATTAGATAGAATTTATTGACAATAATGATTTCTGGTACTGTACATTACAAAATTATGGACATGTTATTTAAGTTAGCAGTTGGCTATACCTTAAATGGGAAATGTCATTGAGTTTTTTCCTTTATTCTCATTGCATATGAACACTGAATACTGAGAGCTATAACCTTTTTTCCAGATCTCTCTACTTTTTGAGATATATCCAAAAATATTTTCTGCCAAACCTTATTTTTAGGCCAAAAGTAAAAAATTTGAGCATGGTAAGAAAATTTCAGCCTTTCTCTGATTGGTTGAAAATTGGTTTGAATAACAAAAACATTAAATTATGTCAATCATTGTTAAAAAAGAGAAAAATGCCATTCATTTTTTATCGACTTTGAAATAATTTTGCAAATAATTATGTAAACAAACACCTGTTGAATAATGAAAAATTTCATTGGCTCACGAACAACTAGTTTTCGTTCAAAACGAAAAAAGCCATTTTTCAGAATAATAGTTAAAGATCCAGTGAATACCATGCTTTGCTCCACCTAATCGGTAAAAAAATAAAACCTTGACAGTGCGTCTTTAATAGGAAGATAAAATTTCTAATCATATACAAAGTAGCACATTACATCAGTTTTTAGGTTGAACAACAAGAAAAAATGATGAAGGCTGGTTAATTTTTTTCTCAGTTGGCTTCTTGTTTGGAATTTACTTGATTTCTATAGATTTTCAAAGAATTTTTCAATGTCAGTGTAGTAAAATGAGAATTTATTGAATGTCACATGAATTTAAAACTCAAAGAATTACTGATTGGAAGCATCTGTGAAAGATTTCATGAGTAAAATCATTTTCTGTATTATCAATACGAATGTTTTCTTATATAAAACGTAAGCAAAGGTATTATCTTAGGTATTAGCATTTAGATATTATCAACGCGTTCAAATTACACATTCGCTATCTTCAAAAGTTTTCACTTATTGAGAAGTAATAACTTCTAAAAAGTGGTCTTTATCTCCTTCTGCGCTTGAATTGAACTATGTTATGTTTGACCTTCAATAGAGAAATCCATATTTGATTTAAGAAAATTTTAGGAAAGATATTTGCATATACATAGTAGTTTCAAGCTCACTTCATGACTGAATCTTTGAACTTATATTTTTTTATCACTGAGGTAATGTGTGGGTACTTACTCAGCTAAAAAATTTTTACCACTTCTATTGAAGAGACCCAATGAAAATCTTTCATTTTAATGCTGTTTTTTGTTATTTGGTTATGTGATGACTACTTTAGCTGACTGATGACCAATATTTTTTGTTTAGATTGGCTTTGCTGCAGCGGATGCAGTGACAGGTCTCAAACTTATTGAAGCAGGTGTTAAAAAAGAAACAATTGCAATGCTTGCTGTACCATTAGTCCCACTTCAGATATTGTTACCTTTAGTTATTAGTCGTCTCACAGCTGGTATGTGCTTTCATTATGAGTTTTTTATCTGTTTAGTGTAAATTTAGTAATGATCATTCATGAAATTCGAAACCTCTCTTGAAAATGAGCTAAGTAAGAAAACACCTGTCATTAATTTAAAAATATACTCGGTGGTATACCCTCCTAATTTTTCCAGGTAGTGCAGCCCATCAAAATGGGTTTTCGTTAAAAACTAAGAATTTTTAGGAAATAACAAAATCTTTGGTTTTTATTGATATTCAAAGCAGTGAAAGCTGTAATTTTTTTGTTTTTTAGTAACATAAAAGCCAATGGATAAAGTTTTGATTAGAATTTCTGCTTAATAACTTTTTTTTTTATCATCATTCCGGGCTAATGACTCACATTTTTTGGCAGTCTGGGCAAAGCTTTGGTTGTCGAAAACCACCAGGGGCTGCCATGAGGGCACACTGCTGAACACTTATTCCTTCTTGTAACTCTTTTATGATCAAAATTTTCAACAGCAAATTTTAAACAATAGTTCAATTTTTTTAAAAAATATAAGCTGGAAAAGTTTGATTCTTTATTTAGTTTTGATATTATTTCAGCTTTTGTTCAATACCCAGTTACATGAACCCAAGGACAAAAGTTTATTTTTTTACCTGAGTGTTTGTAGTAACTGTTTTTAAATCTAGGTCATTAAACTTGAAAACAGTATTGGTCAAATTCATCTGCGATTCTTGCTGTGGTAAAGACTATAATTGAGGGGCAAGAAGCAAGGCCAACTTTAAAAATTTGTTTTTAAGAAGTTAGAGATTTTCTATGACAATAAGATGGTTACGTCCTGGGTGTACCACTCAACAACTTCTTTATGTGTGGAAATTGGTTTCTATGTAAAAAACCAACTTTAATAATCACTTTTTTGCCACATTTTTCCGATCTTTATGCTTATTAGAGAGTGCTTATTGGTCAATCTTTATGTATATTTTTTGCACTTTTTTTATGTTTTGTAGGTCCAAGACCGTTAGATGTTTTTAAGACAGCGATTCCATTCAGACTGGTGTTTGGATTGTTGTTTGCAATTTTGGTTTACTGGACAAGTTTTGTACGAGCGGAGGGTGAAGAAGACTTTCCTACTTATTATTTTGTAGTTGTGTTATGTGCTTATGGCCTTCACCAGGTATTATTCCCATTTTCAATTGGGTTTTTGTTTCATACTTCTTTCATTTGGTATCGATAACTTCTAGATGTATATTATTTTAAACATATATTATCACTTCTAAGCATATAAAAAAACACCTCTTTTTTCTTGCTGTAATTGAAGAGAAAGTTTGAAGTTGTGTTTACATTAGGGTAAATTATTTGGCCAGATAGAATTGGAAGTCAATCACTATATATTTATACAGATATAAACATCCCCCAGATATATTTAGAAAGATTTGGGAAAAAGTGCTGCTAATTTTTTGGATATTTTTGCCCCTAATGATTTGAAAAGATTTTGAAGCTTTGAAGCTTTTTGACATTCCAAATTTCCATGCCTGAAAATTTTCCTTCTTACTTCTTTTAATACTAAAAATACTAATTTTTTCTCAATTCAGATTCAGTGTCGTATCCTTTTGTTAAATTGCAGGTGACATTGTACAGTATGTTTGTTTCAATCATGGCATTCTTCGCACGTGTCAGTGATCCGACCATAGGTGGTACATATATGACCATGTTAAACACGCTTTGTAACCTTGGTGGTAATTGGCCATTTACTGTCATTTTGTGGCTTGTAGATCCACTTACTACAAAACAATGTTCAAATCAGCAAACAAATAATTGTGCAGATAAACATCTGTCTGAGGTGGGACCTTGTTTATAAAAGTCTGTTTTAGCAATGTCATCTATGTTCCACCAAATCTGGTCTGGTAGTTTCGCTTTTTTTAAATATCACTAAAAAGTTTTTCATTGAATCCAAGGTTGGTATGTATACAATGTTTGTCGCGATGTCGTCATTTTTCAGTAAAATATGTGTCGAGAATCATTTTATTGGTGGAACATATTTGACATTGTTAAACAGCTGTACAAATCTTGGTTACAAATGGACCAGGACTTTAGCTCTGTATCTTGTTGATGGTCTGACTACAAAGGTGAGATCTCAGAAGTATTAAAAGAAAATTTTTTTTCCGCTGCATTGTAGTGTTGCTCAGTGTAAGAGTTATATCACAGACAGACTTTAGTACACTCCTGACACACCTTTGTATTAGTAAATGAAACCTTAGCGATTGGGCTACAGTCCACACAATGGTATGACACTTTTTGAAATGATGAGCAAATGATACCCAAAGAAAAATTGCTTTTATTATTGTCTGTAAATTTTTTCAATAGCCTTTTCAAGTTTACTTTTTTATTTGACTTAGATCCTTCTGAATTTTTGCGACTTATAGCTCTGTAAACTCAGCTACTTGTCAGTGTTTGAAGCATTATCTAAGGCAAGTGTGAAGAAAGTTAATATCAATCACTTCACCAAAAATCTTTGTTTTTTACTGTTTTTCAAGCAAAAACAGGATCTGAGAGGGGTTGCATGACCTTTTTTTGATTTAGTTTTTAGCAACAAATTTTGGAAATGAAAATCATCTGAATTATAGTTACTTTTTAATTCAGGAGAAGAGTTTTTTTATTCAATTAGAATATTGTTAACTTTTCGATTCTTAATATTGTTTTTCAAAACTAAATCAAATCTTTTTGTTTAATATTGTTTCTATTATTATTCAATTTAGTTTTCATTATTTGTAGAGTTGTACTGGCAATGGTGGAAAATGTGAAACGTTAATTGATGGATATTATATAGAATCTGTTGCTTGTGTTGCTCTTGGCTTTTTATGGTTGCTATGGAAACGTAAAACATTAACCCGATTGCAGAATTTGAAACCATCTGCATGGGCAGTAACTAATTAAAAGATAAATAATGAATCACGCAACCTATTTTTAGTTCAACCTATCTAAGTTTAGGAAATAAATATCAATTGCAAATTGATTATATAAAAGTTATTTTCATTGCATTTTTACTTTCATTCGGTGCAATTCAAGCTGAAAGAAAATTTGATCTTTAGTATTTTTGTCAACGGTAGCAGAAACCATTTTATAAATGAAAGTGTGTCATCTATTTGAAGTTAAAGACTTACCAATTGGATTATTTGCAGGGAGAAGTTTTGTGTCTCAACAATTACTGAAAAGAAAAACAGGAATTACCTTTACGTGCAAATTATTACGGGGAATTGTAAAACTTTCATGAAAGAAATATACAAAAAAAGAATTAGTTCATTTGTTTCAACAACATTTAAGTTGTTTTGATTTTGTCAATTTTTTTCTGTATTAAATCTTATTTGAAGCCCATAACTCCAGTTTGTCTCTTAAGCAAGCAAAAGGATGAATTGCTTTATAAAATAGAAAATTTGAGGTGGAGAGAATTCGGTCCAAGTTCTGTAAAATTTAAAAAAACTTCTTTTTCCGAGAGATAATAAACCTATTTGGATATGTCCTTGTTTTCTTTTTTGCGGTCATTATTTTCCTTACTAAAATTTAGTCTACACACAAAATGTTATGTTATTTTGATGGGCGAGAGTAAATCTACCTCAGGTTTAATAAGAATCTAATGGTGCCAAATTAAGTTCCCTTCGAACGTGTCATTTTGCTGTCCACTAAATTGCACCAGATTTTTCAAAAATAAAGTTAGGCTTGCCAAAGTATGTTTAGAATCGCCCAAGGCATTAGTTGTTGTAGTCAGTAATATGTTTTACAATTTATACTTTGCTTTTGTAGCTTTCAAGTATTTTTGAAGAATGATGTTTTATGTCATATCATTTATGTCATAAGTTGCGTGAGCTACTTTTAAATGGGATTTATATAAATATATAGTGCATAACAACAAATTATAATTATTTTTTGAAGAGCATTATTTATTATAATATTATTTAAATGCTTTTATTTTTGTTTTTTTGTTTTCCCATACTTGCAAGATTTTTATCAACTCTCGAGAAAAAATAATTGAAAACTACACTATAAAAAAAATTGTCTGGTTTGGTGTTTAATTTTGATTTGTGAACCTGTGCTAAAGCTCACAACATCAACCATTTTCTGTCTAAAAAAGTTGGTACTAAAATAGAATCTCTTTGAATCCAGCGCTAAATACGCTCCTACTTTATTTAAGCCATTCATTTTGCAAGTAATTTATTGGACAAGAGAGTGGGGGATAGCTATTTTTGTGAAAGGGGGTAATTACGTTATGGAGGGGGATAAATTTTTAAGGGGGGGATTCTACCCCTCTGCAAGCTATGATACAATTGGACTCGTCACAGAGTATTCTTGATAATTGAGTGGATGAATACCAAGTCTCTTATAAGGAGAGCTGCCTCCAATAAGGTATAAAATTCCCATAAAATTGGGGGGGTGGAGTGGGGGTGCTATTGAAAGTACTTTGAATATCAGCTAGCTCATGGTTTTTGGCCTAATTTAAGTTATACAGGACTGCTTATTAAACCTGCTGTCATTCATAGGAATATTTCTAAATGAAAAGACCAGAAGGAGAAACTTTTCATGCTCAGTATGGCATTCTTGTTTATCCCATTTCTGGTTAGCATACATGTCTGACACATCCAAGACCTCTATATTTTCATGCTTTTAGAGATTTTACAGGCTCCGCTTCTGAACCCAGCAAGTGTGATATGTAAATTCATTTATAACTGCTTCTGTTTTTCTCTTATAGTCCAAAGTCAATCTTTAAGTTCATCTAAATTTCTACAGGGCTCAGCTATGGATTTTCACCATATTAATAAGTTCAAGATCACTGATTTTCCCTTTATTCCAATCTGATGCTCCAATCAAAATGACATTACTGTTGTCATTTCTTAATCCACTTTTGAGTAAACTGGAAAAATTGGGAAATTTTTAAGGGAAAGGAAATTAGAGAGAAATCCTTATAACTCGAAAGAATTTTTTGCATAATAAAAACGTCTCAATATTTGTGTTAGTTCTTAGTTATTCCAATGGTGGCTATGATTGAAATCAAATACTCTCTCTTCAAGAAGTTTTGTCTTTTACATTACTTTGTCGATATTCTTACTTGTTTTAGAATGTTGGAAGTAAAACCACTGAAATATTTAGCAGCTCGAAAATTGATTTCAGACCTTGCCAATCTGCGGAGAAGTCTCAAATATGTAAACAAACAAGATATTTGCATACTACTAGCAACTACTTTGCAACAACCACGGAAGCTTCTCGCATTCACAATTATCATACAGAATTGGCCATTTGATGTTTTTAATGTGAGTGCTATGGGAATCAAATTAGATTTTGAAGAGAAAGTGCTTATATCTACTCTCATAAAGAAACAAACAATTGGTAATATCACAGAATTTAATCTTTTACCTGAATTTAGTTATATTTCAAGATACAATATTAGTAAAGAACAACCCAACGATTATGTATGTACAAATCATTTTCTCGATGTTTTGATGTTACATTCTACACAGAATCCACATGGCAGATATGGAAATCATAAAAGTAACACCTATGCAAATCTTGTGAAGTCACAAAATACGAGCAAGCTTACCAAAAGCCCTAGTGTTACAAACCATTCAAAGGAAATTGGGTTTTCAAAAGGATCTAGCAATGGCAAAAGACGATTTAATACAGAAATCCTTGTTAGTGTAGACATACATGTCAATAATAAGAATGCTAAAAAGTTTATTGACTACCTTCTAAATTATTGCAACAAAACTGATAGAAAAAAAGGATTGTTTACCCTACAAGTAGATTGTGTACGTTTCGGAGATATTACTATAGTCTATTTGAACAAAATACTTCAGCTGTTAGATAAAAATGAAGTAAGAATTCTTGATTTGAGTTTCTGCGGGTTAGGCTCTCAACGTGTCGAGGGAATTTATCAAGAACTCAAACAATTTTACAACTTGGAGATAATTTATCTTGAGAGTAATCGAATCGGTCATTTAGGTATGGAGTTGCTCTCACAAATCTTACCTCATCTTAAAAAACTGAAACTTGTTGATTTATCAAATAACCCATTCATAGATTACCATTATGAAGAATTTGAAGAAATGTTCAACCAATCATACAATTCATATGTTTTCCAAATAAATTCTTTGTTTTTGTCGTCATGCAATATGACACCTGTCAGACTGTCACAGTTCATTTCGTTTTATCAGTATTTCCCAAGCATTACAGTTTTGGATTTGAACTACAATCCGGTTGTACGTGAAGACAACTTCGAAGCTCTTGCTTTATGTCTATTAACATTGAAAAATACTTTACAAGTTTTACATCTCGTTGATGTTGGTATACGAAA
>JANSTP010333804.1:0-16043 GCA_025330745.1 Cladonema radiatum
TATGGATGCATTTCTGTGAAAATGTCGGAGTATCGATATGTCGTATTACAAATCTGTCGGATTAGCGATCTAGACCCTTGGCTTCAATTGTCCCAATAAAGTTTCCTCTTGACAAAATGTGGATTTATTTCCTTCACAACTATTTGCTATACCATTTCTTTCCAACTTATAAAGCATTCAGTAATCCCTCACAACAAGGACATATAAAGGACGCGGAAGCATTTTGACAAAATTTGGTGTTAAAATATGTACGTATCGCATTTTTTTTACTATAGAGTAATGTTGATAGCCGCTAGATAAAGAGATGGATAAACAAATGGAAAATATCTCTACTGTCAGTCACTTCTTTTGCTTACAGGACCCTAACGATCTATCATCAACAGAAGTTGTAGTCGCAAACAATGTTCCACGGTCTTTTCAAGGCATAATGTCATATGCTAGATTATAATCGTTGTCTCTCCTATCTACAGCCATACGTAATGTTTAATGTGAACCTTTTTAGTTGTGATAAGAAATATATGGGAAGAAGATGTATCTTGCATAACTTCACCATGTAATAAAGAATTGGATTCCAAGGATCCGGTAACAAAGATTAAAAATTAATTTCTTCTTTAGTCTGCTACCTGTTCAAATTGTCTTTCCAATCATCATATTTTATTGAGAGTTTTAGACAAAATATTTTTTAAAATTAGATTGTAAAATGCTTTGAACTGAATAAAATTAAAATATAATAGCAATTAACCCTATTTTTTTATGCAAAATGCAAAAATTACAACATCTACCATTCTTTTCTCTTTTTTTTTTGACAAAATTTATTTTACATTTTTGTGCTAATTTCTAATTAAATGTTAATGGCGCATAGATAACTGATTATGATAATGTTCAACTCTTCACTTTCACAGATTTTATGGCCATGTTGTAAGCAAAAGGGTTAGCTCCTTCCATCTATAATCACCAATTTTCTACATCCCTAACAATAACAATAAAATAGCAGTCGTAAAAGAGTGGTAATGATTTCGTTTTGTAAAAAGTTCAACAGTTGCGCCGTTGCTGATCAGTAGAATTGACAAACGCAATTATTTTTATACCTTCTTCTGTAGCAAGTGAGAGAGTGTTGCTTTGTTGCCGGTGAAGAAATCGCTATTGCAATTGAAAGTTAAAGGGAAGTTTACAAAGTCCTTTGAAGAATGGAAAGTACTGTGGGGTGAAAGGGTGAACTGTGAAATGCAAATCGATATGTTTTATTGATTGTAAGTTTTTTTGCTGTTGAGAAGTCCGAAAAAGTAACAGCGCACTTCCATTTTAGACAGAGGCATAATTATAGAATTCAAAAATGAGCCGTCCACATAAATAGACAGATTACGTGATCAAGCTAAGGTACCGTAAAATTTTTCTTATATTAAAAGTTTTTTCTTTGAATAGGTTTTAAGGATGAAGATACTCGATACTCAATATTAATGGTAACTATTATTGGGAGGAATATGCAAAATCAGATTTATAATTTTGTATAAAAAAATGATAAAAGAATGTAACGAGTGCGTATTCAGACGTCTTTTTTTCGTATAAGTTCTCCTCGAACGTTTTAAGTCCTGATTTCTTTTGTTTCGCGCGCATATTTTTCTGTTCTTCTGCTTTAAGTTTCATAACTTCCACATTACATTGCATCTTGCACTGTGCAGATAATACTGCTCAGTTTGGACCGGTAGGAGATAAATTTGTAATCATATTTTTGTATCGACTTGAAATTAATTTCAATCTGTCGTCAAAAACCATTTTAGGGGTATTCAATGATGTCTCATCAAGTCCGTATGACTGTGACATGTCTTCAGCTCTCAAAATATCTCTATAATCATCAACCATGACTTCTATCCTAACTCGGTCCGATTCCTTCACGCAATGCGCGCCGTATAATGTGTTATTCATAAACTCGAATAGATTACTTCTTACCGCCTCTTTGTTTTTTTATTCAATCTGTCTCATAGCTGTATTTCGATTAATGTAATCAGGTAGAAACGGCTTTGGCTTGAAAGTGACATATCTCAAGAATTCGATCTGCCACCCTTGCTCAATCGCGTATTCTGCTGTTATGTCAAATATCCATACCCCGCATTTATCTTTTAACGTATTATGATTCTTTTTCTCAGGTTTATACACTTTGAAGCATTCTTCTCTAGGATCGTCTTTTTTTTTTTTTCTTTTTTTTCGGAGTTCCAAAATTTGGTATACACTTAATTCAAACATCTCTGTTTTTTCATACTCGAAAAAAGAACCTAGAATACTTTCCGAGCCATCATGTTTATCTTCAGGTAATTTAGCATTGACTACGTTAATTTTGGTTAATTTTTCATGAGATCTTCAAAGTTAAAATCTTCAGCTACATCACGAATATTGCCATATCCCCCAATCGGCATAGTTTTTGTCATTGCCATACCATATAAATTATTTGCATCGCATTTGATCATAGTGGCATAATATCTATTACTATCGTCACTGAAAGTGATTTTTGGAAAATATTTGGTCGCCACACCTAATCAATTTGGTGTAGCAGCAAAACCGCCATGCATTACGGCTTCTTGCACAGCATGAATATCTCTTTTCGGAGTTACTTGAACCTGACTTTTCGTATAGAACAATGAACAGTCCTTCGAATACATGCTCATGGAAGTATAATACAGAGGATTTATTCCATCGTTAGTTCTAGAAAGTTCGTATCATGTAAATCTCTGCATCGTGTCCGCTTGTATATCATCACACATCTTTCATAAATTCCATCACTGATTAGCTCACCGCCGTGTAACTTTGATGAAAACGCATCTATTTGGGGCAATACGGTCTCCCTCAACTGATCATGGTGCGTAATATACTCATTAGGAAAACAGCTCTTTTGCTGAAGTAAGTTTTCTACGATATTTTTACTTTGCGAGTCGGAGTAATCATGAAAATCAAAGAAATTTTACATGGCTTTATTCTGAGGGCATTACTCTACAGTCGTTTCGGATTTAGAAAGGTCGTCTAATGAACTCGGTAAAAAGAAAAATCCAAGAAAAATAAATTTTCTGCTTTGATACAGCTGTGATTATCCACACTCTGCCCAATGACATAAAGTTCATCTTCCTCAAATGCGGGAAAAAAGGGAAAGCCAGGTATCAAAAGGAAGTCTTGTGTTCAAGAGCCAGAATTGTTTACTGAGAGAATTGTGCAGTTAGAACGTACTGAAGTATCTCCAATAAAACTTTCGAAGAAGTCAAAAAGTTGGGAGGTAAGTAGCCTGTCATTGACTCTATTTTATTTGTTTGTTTGTTTGTTTTTAAATTATCACAATTACTGTTGTTATCTTTTTTGTTATTTTACTTTTTTTGATCGTAGCTTTCCATGCAAATTTGGCTTTTGAACAGCTAATTTGGAGTACTTGATTGGAAAATCTTTTGGTGAAAGAATTGAACGGCAAAACATTTCGTTAGTAGTAAATATCCGTCACTGAACGGTTTTGCAGAGCTATATTTGAAATGACAATATTTATAAACTTTATGATCTTTTATTATATTGTAAAAAAAACAACTTCAAATTTACACATTTTATTTTCCGATACTTATTAGCTTGAATGAAGCAAAAATTAGCTTGAATGAAGCAAAAATATAGTCAGTAGGTGGCTCTAAAGTTAAACTACAAAATACGGATTCCTTTTCAAAGAATGTATTTTCGTCTATGGATTTTTGTCATCAATCTAATTTTGCCATTTATCGTTATTATTGTTTTAATTTTGATTGTTTTTAAGGTTGAAACGTGTGAATTGATTGACATTTTCGATCCGAATAGACCAACCAATCGACAATTTGGGCTTGTCATTAAATCCGGTAACGTTAAACGGTGTGAATCCTGCCTTTATCCTTTTACCAATATCGATAAGTTTGCTGTTCAAATGGTCTGGGAACGGCCCTGGGTCAACAGAGATGGCAAAAGCGGAAAACAAGTTGGTAATGTATATTTAGACTACTTAATGGCGTGTTTAAAGAAGCTTGATCCGAGTTTCCGATCAAGCTCGTTATTTGTAACAAAATTGACCCAAAAACAATTTACGGCAATTTCCATTAAAAAGTTGAAAGATCAGGGTCGTATTTTCGAGTGATTATGTTATGTTATTTCACATGGTTATGTTATGTTTAATTGTTTGCATTTGTTCATTGAGAAAAGAAAATTTCTAAGTCAGGGCTTTTTTGACATATTTTTTTTCGTCTTTTGATTAATCCTGAAAGAAATACAAAACAAATGGCAGGATAAGCAGAGCTAAGAAATTTTAATAGTCGTTAATACTAGAGACTGTTCGCTAGAGGGACAACAGCCAGGTCAAGTTAGGCTTTACATTTTTTCAAAATTTAGACCTAAGAAGCTTTTTTTTAACTCGTTTTTTGTTATATATTTGTGCCATTACTCCTAAGAAGGGAGCTTTCTATTGTAACCTTTCCAAGTTGGTTCCTGAATAGGGTTGATTCAGTTATGTTTCTTAATGTTATGTTCTTATATTTTTTTCTGTATCGTATGGATAGCAATCATCCATTTCTTCCATATATTTTCTGTATGTAGCAATCTTAACCCTGTTCGCACCGCATTGCTTAGCATTCAGAATTGGAAAGGGGCTATTTGACCATGATACAATTTTGTGTTATGAGGTTCACGGATTCTGTTTTTATGTTAAAAACAGTGTAGTTTGACAAAACTAGTGGCGACGGAGAGGAGACGCTCTACAAGTCGAACTCCTCCGTTGCATATAGGAGCAATACGTTCCTCCTTTTCAATATATTAATGAAAATATGTTTTGATGTGATCGAGAAGCTTGCTGTATATTTTGTTATTTTTCAAATGAAAAGCCATTTATTTATAGCTTAATCTTATTCTTTATCTTGTTCTTTATTACCCATACCGCTTTTCTCCACTCTTGCTTGCTCAGAAACTTGCTCCTTGTTCTTTTTTTTGTTTTGTTTTTGTGTTTTTTCGTGGGGAAAATATTTTGGATGCATATTGCCGTTTGCATAAAATATGAAATGCCAGGAATCCACATCAACAGAATAGAAAATTCGAAGTCACGCAACAACGGCGTAGTCAGCAACTGACTATATTCTAATATTAATTGAAGTTTATAAGTAGAGGGAAGTTTTTCTTGATTTAAGGGTGCCTTGGAGCCACATTTATATACTATCAACTTATTTGGTTTTGAAAGGAAATTCTTCACTTTGTTGCATTTTCTCCCTATTGAAAAATCTCTTAGAATTAATAGAATTCCTCGTTTTCAATATTTCAAATCGAAATCAGTGTGACTGGCTGTTCAGTATTCAGATGGCTTAGGTGTTCTAGATCCACGGCCGTAGTCCCCGCCCTGGTCCCTGATAGAAATAAAAAGTTTAACTGAGGTAACTTCTAAACTACAAAATTCGTATTTAGATTTATTTTCTAAATTTAATATTTGAAAAAAAGGCACTAGGGATTCGTAAATCTGGAGCACTCAAATGCGATTTGAAAATCCAAAAGTGACACGTGAGCTACTATAGTATAGTGGTTTGGTTTATAGTAGGCCATGGTTAACATACGAATGAAAACTAATATAGTGTGAGGCAAACAGGATTAAGTTTTTGCATGTATTTATCTGGCCATACTTACCCGAATTCTCTTCGTTTGAATGAGTAAAATTAGGTATTAATAAGAACGGCCACTTGACGGTTGGGAATGGGCGAATCATTTCGGAAACAGCTCCATACTCATGACTACAATTATTTACAACTGGTAGTTTCAGAATCTGCTAATTTAATTTCCTCTCGCTCCTTAAAACACTTACTTTACTGACCAAAAAATACGGCCACTTTGGTTTGGTAGAGAAAATATTCTAGAATCGATGTCTTCAGAAGTGTTAAATATAGCTACCTATTTATTTACCTCTCTTATTTAGAACACTAGTGGTGTTTTAGTGGAAAATAAATTTGCTAGGAGAAAATCTTTTCGGCGGTATGGGCATACACTCCCTTTCTGTCCTATTTAGTTACGGCAGTGAGCTCTTAATCTATAACGTAGCAGGAAATTCATAGTGGACAAAATGGGCGACAAATGTTTTAACAAATGTCTTCATAGACATGTAATTATCATTCAACAAGTTAGTGAATAAGAATTTAATACCGAAGAGGTATTTTTGGTACCGATTAGTGTAGAATAACTAGTTTATTGTAGAATAATAGTGTAGATTAGTTAGTGTAGAATAAGCTTGCAGACTGGACTCCTACAAGCATGTAAAGTTTTAATTTTTAATTTTCTCATTGAGGAAAAAAAATTATCTGTTCAGAAAGTTATCACTGATTATGGTTGTGCTTCCTATATATCATTCACTTTTCATTCATTTCATTATTTTTTTTCGTCTGCAACTCGTTTAATTGTTGCCACTCTTGCATCATTCGTTTTCACTCGTTTTTACTCGTTTTCTTCTCGTTTATCATTCGTTTTAATTCGTTTACATTCGTTTTTAACTCGTTTCTAACACGTTTTTATTCGTTTACACTCGTTTACGTGGCGTTTAACGTTATCAAGTGTACGCAAAAACTGTCTGTTCCCATGTTTTGCAATTCATCATCATTACTTTATGTCAAAATAGAATTCTCTTTTATAGAATTTTTTATGAAATCAACCACAGACAACATGTCATGGGCCGAAGCCAAAAAGCAGTGAAACCTCCATATAGCGGACATCCCATATAGCGGACACCTCTCATTAACGGATGGAAAAACCTAGTCCCATTTGAACTTTCCAAGTGGAAATTGCCTCTGAATTGCGGGCAGGTAAAAAACTGAAAACGACAAGAAATAAAAGCAAATGTTGAGAAAATTTTTTATTTTCTTAAAAGTCTGATGACGTAAATTTTAGCATTTCGATAATTTTTCCTGTCTATTTTGATCAACTTTCGCTATCTATTTCTTCATTCATTCAAGAACTTTTTTGTTCCCATCTAATGTATATTCTGATGGGGTAATTTCTACACTAGTTATAGCCAATGTCTTTGCCCTGTCCTCCTAAAACGTTTAAATAGCGCGTTAGATTGAATATCACAGCCAAAAGTCCACACAATTTCGATTTATTGTTAAACCTCTATATAGCGGACACCTCCAATTAGCGGACACTTTTAATATCTAATCATATTCACAAAGCAACGATAAAACATAGATATGCCAAGATTGACCAGGAAAATCTTTGGCATAAAGTCCAAGAATTGAAAAAGAAACACCCGACAAAGGACAATATATTTTATAGAAGATACAAGCAAGAAAATGAGTGGTGTGAAAACTTTGTTTATGATGAGCATGCATATATAATTTCAAAGCTTCAATATGGTTCGCAAGAAAGTTGCCGATTGTTGTTTGCATATTAATCGGAATGTCAAAATCAACTCTTAAATTTATATGGGAAGGTCGCTGTGTTAGATGCTACCTACAAAACGACTCAATATGCTGTCCCCTTATTCTTTTTGGCGGTTAAAACAATTCCGACTATCAAGTTGCTGCTGCTTTCGCAACTCCAGACGAAACAACATCTGCAATTAAAGAAGCTATTTGCATTATCAAAGAATGGTGTCCCAATTGGAACCCAGAGGTTTTTTTTGTTGATAATTGTGAAGAGGAAATAAACGCTTTCGAATCAACATTTCCAGGTTAATTTAACAACTTTTAGAATTTTCTACAAAAGTGTTCAAAATAAATTGAAAGTCCACTGGAATTGACGATCTATTTCTATCACGTTTATAATAACTGTAATTTCAGCTCTTCCTTTGCCAATACCTGTTATTCTCCACAGCCATTTTAAGCGTTATGATTAGATAATAATCTTGCTTTGACATAATCAACCATACTAAGTTTCAATGTAAAACTTGCAAAAATTCACACATAATTTCATTTTGACAATTTTTGAGGATAAATAGCTGCAGCCTGATGCAATTCTGAATAATCTATTTTAATTTTTTAATAGTTTATTTATTTTATTTGTTCTTTATCTATTTTGATAATTATTTGCTAACTCTGTTTTGTTAACTTTATTCTAATCTTGCTTCACAGATTCAACTGTTTTGCTCTGTGCATTCCATCGCAAACGAGCGTGAGATAGATGGTTGTCTGCATCCGCAAATGGTGTTCGTTCATTTAAAGATCAAATTTTGGTCCACCTTTGCAAAATAGCTTCAGCAGAAACCCCCGATGACTTTGCGCACCATCAAGCCGAATACTCAAAACAGCCTTTTTGGGTTTCAGCTACAACAATGCAAAACTGGTTGAAAAAAACATGGTTTCCTAACTGCATGGTATTCCATATGCTATATATTTGTAATAAAGGAAAGCCTTTTACGTAATAAGAAATACTGTCATTCAAGCAAAATAAAAGTTAAAATAAAAAATATATGTAAATGGATATGAATATCTAGGGTTAAACGTTTTTGAGAAGACATTTATGGAAGAACAGAGTACAAACCCATCAAAATTAAAAGCCCATTTTTTATGTCTTTGGAATAGGAGTGTCGTAAACTTATCCACAGGGAAGAATCGAAAATTTACATATCATTTTTTACCTAGAAATTTATTATTTTTCGACTTGAATTTGTACAATTTCGAACCCCAAAACTTTGGAACACTGACAGAAGAAAACGTCGCTATGAAATTAAAGTAAAACTTCCAAATTGCGGACATCCGATATAGCGGACACCCCTAAATAGCAGACTGGAAGGTTTTACTATAAATTCCTTACAAGAAAACCTTTAAATAACGGACAATAATAGGGGAAACCACTCACTAGCGGACAAAAAAACAAAGTCTCATTTGGATTTTCCTATTAAAAATTACCTCTGAATAGTGGACAAGTAAAAACCTCAAAATGGTTAAACCAAAATAAATGTCTAGAAAACATTTGTTTTTCTAAATAAAGTTATTTTAAGTATTTTGATAATTTCGAAGCATTTTCAGGATCTCAATATACATTTGGAGAAAGCATCTTCAATTACAGATTTCTTCAAAAAAAACAAATTTTCGACTTCATCACTAGTTACAACCTCTATCTTGTACTCCTAAAATGTTTAATTAATGCATTGCATGGAAAATGACAGCTGAAAAGGCATTTAGATTTTTTGAAAAACTTTTATATGGCAGACACCTCCAAATAGCGGACATTTTGTTAAGACCCATAGGTGTCCGCTATTCAGATGTTTCAATGTATGGAGTTTCTGGCGGTGAAAATATTGAATTTACGCATCGATTTTCTGACAATTTCTCGAAGTTTCGAATTTACAAATTTTAATAATTTTCGATACCAAAATTAAATATTCGAAACTTACTCAATTTAGGGGACAGGGAATAACTGAAATTATAGTCATTTTCAATCACTATAAAACAATTTTCAAGCCAATTTTTACAGTTGAAACAACTTTTATAGAAATTTCAAATATTTACCATTTTTCAATACAAAAATTAGCTAAAATTAGCAAAAATAAACTTTTTACTCGAGTCAGACTTGTAAATGAAACAATGAAATAACAATCTTTCTGTATATTACGGCCGTGATATTCTCTGAAAAAATCAATTTCTTTAGCGAAAAAACATTAGTTTTCGATATCCATTTTTTTAAAAAATTACAGACCATAAATCATCCCCTTAATTTTGGTTGTTTCAATCCCAAAAAATAATGCATTTTTCAGAACCATGCCAGAGCTTGAAGTAGAAAAATCATAAAATAGTTAATATTTTTGGTTTATATATTATATTTCATTGAACTAACGTGCGTGTACACGAGATGAAAATTGACAATAAATATAAGCAGCAAAAACATCTACATTTTCACAAAATATCTATCCAAATTTTGTTTCAATGTTCTGAAGTTGATGCACGTCAAAATTCATTATTGACTCCCCTTGGCTTGATTGACGCTCTACATCTGATAAATTATCTTGGCTGATTTACAAAGGACGGCTCCAACTTGAATCTTGATGTTACTCCCCTGGCATATGCAATTAAACTAGAAAAGAAATAAAAAAGAATATTCTTTTAAGGTTTCATGTACATACCCCTCTGTAAATTTTTTTTAAAATAGTCCAGTCGTTTAACTTGAAATTTGGTCAAAACCTCAAAAAAATTTATATCAAGATGAAAATCTCCAAAAACCTTCATTAGACTTTGTAGATACACGATAAAAAATCCCTTTTCAGAAACTTCCGGGAAACATACTTTCAGCATGATTAATCCTTTCCTCAGAATCTCCTAATATTAACAACGAATGTCAAGAGCGAAAGTTTTCTTGCAACCATAAAACATTGCAGACATTGGCCAGACCAAGAACAAACTTCTAAATGAAACTTGAAGTTATTGCAAGAAGCTTACTTAGAATCGATCTGTCGACAAAATATTGGCAACACGCCTAAAAAATTTTTGACGTCATCAAGTGAAGTATGAAGTATTATTGAAGGAAGTATGCTTGAAAATTGGGTGAAAATGATTTGCTACTACAATGATTTTTTTACTTCAATCTGAAACTTAACAAAAACAGGCAACTGGTAATAGAATTTAGTATAAGAGTGAAGAATAAATAAATTATCTATAAAGAAATTATATCTTCTCTCCATTGGCTCTATGATGTATGTTAGCTTCATCAGAAAGAGCGTAAACTACCTCCGCAATTATGGTCTTTAATACTCAACTAATAGCAATAAAAGTAAATAAGAATATATAATATTACCATTCTTAGTTTCTAAAAAGGCAATGTTTTCACCCCTAAGTCATTTGCTTATGTGAAAACCCCTCATTCTCCAGTTTTTTAATGTAATTTTTTGAGTCACTGAAAAGAGACCTTGTTACGATCATGGAACTTTTAAGTAATCCTTAATAGTTCAATAATAACGATTTAGGTGATGATTTTCGATGATGTTAGGTAAAAAGATACAATATGTCATTAAATACCCAATTTGGCCATGGGATTTCGCAAGGTTTTGCAAAATTATTTTGAAATTCGATTACAAATACTTAATTTGACCTGACTTTTAGAATCTTCATCAAAATACTCACACATGGGAATTATGAATCAAAAAGACTTAAACAATTTTGGCAGTTCACCGTTTCCTCTCCCCTGAAAAGTAATGACGGCATCAGAAGCCCCAAAATAAGGATTTTACAGTTGCGATGCGTCAAAGTTGTAATGGTGTCATAACGATATTATTTTGGTAACACTTAGAAGACAATGGTCCCCTCCCCTCCTGGTTATCAGGCAGATCTGTATAAGCAAGAAAAGAAATATGTAGTGTAACTTGAAAACAAACTCTTCACCGATATTTGGGCCCGAAACAAAAATAGCGATAATATTTCTCTGAAAGAACGCCAACTTAGCACAGATATACCCCTCATGATTTAAAAGGCTTTGGTTTAGCAATTTTTTGAACATTCTTCATAATAGGTATATATGATGGATGTCTATGTATTTATGGAGATGATAATTATGTTGGAGAAAAATATTCAAAACATTTTGCTTTCTAGCATTCAAAAGAGAAGGCACAGACACGTTACAATTTAATTGGCTTATAATTATACCATATAATTATTTATTTGATCTTTATCTAAGACAATGATACATGGAAAAAGTTTTTTTCTCCCATTGTTATGGCTACAGTCCTCAACATCAAAAACATGGCCATTTTCAGAATATTTCACAACAAGGTACATACTATATCTATTTTCAATGGTTAAACAAAATTACCATAGACAAGACAATCAACCTCCAGTTTCTGTAGTAACTTAATTGCAGGTAGTAGTATCATTATAGCAGTATGACTTACAGGTCTTTATGCGAAATAAGCAATGTTATCAGAAAACTTAGCCGATTTTCTACAACACTTGCGAAGGAAATAATCAATGACATCAAAACTCATTAAAACCATGACATTTTTCAAATAGAACAAAATAATAATAAGAGTAATACTTTGCTCTCGTTAGCTAGACTTGGTACACATACACCATGCATATATGGTCTTACACGTTTTGGTCACAAGTTTGTTTTCTAGTTGTTATGGCAACTATCCCCAAGGTAGAAATTTTCAAAAATAAATTCCAGAACTTTCTAGAATGAATAGTATTTTTTATCTAATTTCTCAACATTAAAATTTTGTTAATCTTTAAACTTAATATTTATATGTAACTTTATATTATTAAAACTTCTAGTGAAGACTGAAAGCAAAGCAAAATGCATTTTCATACAGTTTTCACTCTTTTACTACTACATAAAATCTACTTATAATTAAGACATTTAAGGTGAGCTAGGCCAAAACCTCAGCTTTTGTTCGAAAATTACCCATAAAAGAACCTACTTGACCTTCATTCCTACCTGACAACAGTGGGAATAGTAACAATTTCAGTTCAAATTTTGACTCTTTGTTCAAGAATTAGAATTAGTTTTTCCCACCTTCTGACAAATTATTCTTGTCTAATGTAAAAATATTTACTTGCTAAATAAATTTTGGTGTCGCTGTGGTGTACTGGTTAGTGCCGTTGGCTCTGATCAGAACACTGCAGGTTCGATTCCCGTCTGAGCATGATAAGTTTTCAAATGAAGTTCTAGCCTATGACGTTAAACTAAAGGTGAAAATCCAAACCCAATTAATATTGGACCTCTTATGTTGACATTCCTCAAATGACATAATTATATATCAAATGATAACAAACATATATCAACATCATGACATCAGTTTTTGCAGACGTTGGCTTTTTTTCTGAAAACGCATTATTAACATTTCTGATGACATCATCACATAGTCGAATGACTTAATGACAAAATAAGAACTTTTTTGGGTAAATTTTATTGGTTGTTGCTGCTGTTATGTAACATTTCATTCAAAAATAACCAGTTATCCCCAAGATACAGACCTAAATGCAAAAAAAATAAATAAATAAAAAACCTATTTGGTGCCCTCTAGTAGGCGCTAGAAGGTCAAAATACTGAAACTTCTGTTATATCATAAAGTCTACTCAGTAATTTAATTAACTCCTATTATAATTTGTTTTGTCAAAATCTTCGGCTGGAACATAGGAAAGAAACCGAAAAAGTCTCAAAAATTACCCAATTTTGCCGTTTTATGATGACGTCATCACCTGGTTATGTGACATTTGGGGTGAATTCTTTTATTTTTTGAAGCTTCACTTGGTAATTTATATTTGTAATAAATTTTATTGAATTTGGTTGAGAATTGGTGATGTGGGCGGTAGGAGTAGTTTTAGAGTAAGGCAGAATCCACCCTCGTGAGCAATACAATCGTGGAATGCCTTTTGGAAGGATTTTCCGTGGTCAGATTTATGGGGATTTTTTTTTGGTAAGTATTTGAAGGCTAAAGAACCTCTAGAAAAAAGTTTGATTTGATATAAATTTTTTTGGGGGTCAAATCGTTGAACGACTGGACTAAAAGTTTCAAGCAAAAATATTACTAACATCTCATTCTATATTGAATCTAAATATGAAAATAACTGTAAAAACGGCAGCCCTAAAACCTTTCAGTACAGCTAAAAAAATTTGTTGGAAAGAGGCATTTTCACCTTCAGCCTTCGAGAAATTATCGCAAATGCAAGGGCAAGTTTTTTTTGGGCGGGGTGAATGTATTTTTGGCAAAGGCAGGAGGGTTTCTTGGTGATAAATAGTACAGTCCATCTCTTCAGCTTGAAAGTGGTCGTTCTTGTCTGTAGCTATAATAGCTAAAACAAATCTACGATAGCAATGATATCTATAATAACAAATAGTCTAGAGGAACTGAACATGAACTCTTTGCATGAATACTTGAAGATGAGTAGGGGAGATGAGAGTAAAAATAAAAAACTTAACTTACAAGCTACATATTTCGTCAATGAATTCATGATCGAGTTGATGATCATCGTGATCGAGCTCTACCATAAATGAGTCTTGTTTATGTATGTGTCTTCCTTTGTCCTTCGATGACTTTCCCTCCATGCTGGCATGGAGCTGGTCTCACTGAATATAGAAAAAGGAAAAAAAATACGACAAACGTTTTTTGCTTAATTTTCAGGAAAGAAATGACAGCAAAATAAGAAATTAACTTAAATTCTATCTGCTCGAATACAGAGTGGTTGAAAGAATCTTTGACTTGATCAAGGAATTCCATGATTTGATTCAACATACTTTGTCAAATTTCCACGCATCTCTAACTGATATCGGCTATGAAGAAAAAGAAATTGTAAAAAGCTTAAACATAAATACAATGGAGCGAAAAACATGCCGGGTGATCGAAATAGCCAATCAGATTGAATTAATATTGTTAGCTCAATGTTGAAAACAGCAAATTAAAAGTTTAGGCGAATCTCCTAATGTTTTACAGATTTAAATTTGTCAATTTTCCAAGTAAAAATCTTGATATTCTTGAATCGATAATTCATAATCAAAAGTTTATAAAATCGAATATTTATAGTGACTTAATATTTCTTTTCTCAGATATTTCATGTTATCAATGTCAATCAACCAAATTCAGATATTACTTGATCAACTGATATCAATCAACCATATTCGGATGACAAATATAATTTGAGCAATTCGTAATTTGAGCAATTTTCAAACCAATATTCGCCGTATTTTAGGTGCGATAATTCATTAACTTCTTAAAAGAAATTCCAACTGATATGTTAAAAACTCAATAACTTTTTGTTCCGAAAATAGCGAAAATGTCCAGTCGAAAAAACATTCAAATTATGTGTAAAAAAGTCTTTCTGAAAATATGCTTTTTCGAGATTGGAAAATTCAGTAACTTTCGAGACGCAAATTGTCAATTAATTATCAAATGAAAAGTAAAGTTTTTTTCAATTCGAAATTTACCTTTATTTACATTACAACACCTGATTTTTGGCACAAATAAAGTGAATTTACAAACTGATTTCAACATTCGTTTTATTAACCAAATTTTTGATGTTTCATAATTCATTAACTTTTGTTTTGAAAATACACTTGACTTTGGGTAACTCGAACACTCGAAGACTCGAACTACTCTATAGGTCGAACATTTTTTCCAGTCCCTTGAACCATAAAACTACTTTCAGAAACACTCGAAACTCCAACATCTCAGTAGATCAAACTTTATTTAAGGTCTTGTGAAGGTTCAAGTTATGGAGAGTTGACTGTAGCAAAAACTTCGAGTTTAGAATTCATGTAATTTATGTGCAACAAAATTTATCTGAAAGTTATGTTTTTTTTGCAGATTGAAAATTTAATAATATTCGTAACGTAAATAGTCTTATAATTAAAGAATCGAAAATTAAGCATTTTCAATCTGTAATTTATCATAGTAGAAAATCGTTAAACCGATTTTTGTAAAATTTTGGATATGTAAATTTTCGATTTTTCCCTGCGATCAGTAGCATATATCTTATTGAAGTATCCCCTTCCCAAAAAATTATATTTGTAACAGTATTTACATTTAATTGTTGAGAGCTAGAGAGCCAGCCTTTTTCAAATATGATTCATGAAAATACGTTATGAATATTAAGTGTCCATAATTTCATTTCTAGGCCTTATACTGACTTCAATAAGATGATTTAATATTCACGTTGTGTAACAAAATATCTCGGTCCAGCTTTTGTGTTAGTTTTAAATAACCTTTTTAACATAAAAGTCTCAAAGGTTTTATGGTGGCTCAATTTGACATACTAGTCAACTCAACTATAGCTAGAATGCACTATAAATCTAAGCCTTCATAAATGAGATAAAAGCTGTCAACTTTGAAGAGCTGTTTCCAATATAAAAGCCTTGTACTCTTATTCTGTTCTGTGGTGGTTGCTGCGCATTTAGAAACTATTTTATTTACTAAATAAAAACATTTTAAGTCAAGAGAAATAATATCTAAGTATAAATACCGCAACACATCTCATCTTAAAGTGTGACCATTACATTCAAGGGCCTATCTACGAATTTTTTCTGGGGGGTGGGCAAAACTTAAGAGGCTTGTGGATATTTGGCCTGAGTCATATGCTAAGCGTATGATGAACACGGCGTGATAAGTA
>JANSTP010333915.1:0-16026 GCA_025330745.1 Cladonema radiatum
AATATTCTTGTGTGTTTTTTACAATTCTTTTCTATCATAAATTAATTGTGCTTTGACAGCTACTTTCAAGTTGCACCGTAAAGCCAGCCACTACTTACTTCACAGCTGAAATCATTCAGCCACCCTTCAGTACTACTATCAATTGAACTGTCCACAAGAAGACTAAAATAAATTACATATTTTAATTTTTAAGTTCTGATCCTTTCACATTCTTTACAAACTTGCAACAGTCAACAATACTTGTTTGGCATCGGTTTCATCTTATATTATTTCTAACCAATTTTTAGCATTGTATTTTGATCACTGGTCAGAACTTGCTCTATCCAAGGCCTTTTTGAAAAGGTAGGGCAGCATATAATGTCTACACAAAGGGCACCATAGAATAAAAGAACTAAAAAAATAGGGTAAAAAACTAATCTAAGCCGGAGTTTCTGCCAGTTTTTAGCTAAAAAGGAAAAGAAACACTGGGTTGCATAATCAGCCTTAAAAATGCACTGCTATCATTGAATGTAAAAAACTAATCTTTCTAAAAAAGGATAATTGCTTCCTTTTTTTTGAAATACAATAAAAGGATTCCGAGAAGAAAAAAAGAGAAAAAAGAATAAAAAATGCTGAATTTCGCTCTTTGATACACCTCAATTGGCCTTTTGGTCCTAAAGTTTAAAGATTTGTTACTTAGGGAATTTCCCTAATATGTCTTAAAATTGATGATGTCATCTAATGTATCAAAAATATACCCAAAAATTTGACCTTGAAAAATCTCAGGTTATAATAAAAATTCATGAATGAAAATCTGCACATATGTATCAATGGAAATTCAATTATCATAAAGACCTTTCAAAAGTAAATTTTTATTCACTAGTTCCATGCCTCTTTTTGTTTTGGGATCATGCTCAAATCTACCCAACAAAACTTTCTTTCAGCAAATGAACTCTTTGTGAAACGAAATCTTTCGAAGAACATTTGAAATAGATAATACTTTTTATAGATATTTTCAAAAGCTCAAAATTTACGTCAACAAGATTATTGAAAGGGGCCTGCGACTAGTTACCTATAGCCCATTTACATAAAAATTTATTGCAGCACAATTTTAAGGAACATTTACTATGAAAAATGTAAATTATAAATCACTATCATGACCTGAGATAATTAGTATCCAAGATTGGGGAACTAAATGACATCACAAATTTCAAAATATTTTAGGGAAAAATAAGCTCAAAAATCTTGAGAACAAGATGAGACGAGAATGATTGAGATGAAAAAAAGCAGTGCTTTTATTTTTAACGTCTTTCATACGAATCCATCTTGCATTATCACTTCAGAAACCTATCACATAAAAGTAAATGAACACTTTTTGAGAAATACTAAAAAGAATTCACCAAAATAAAGTGCACCTATAGCCTTACAATACACAACAAAAAAAAATAGAATGATTCAAAATTTAAACGCTGAAAACATTCTAATGAATTTGTATTTGTACTCGTATTAAAAAGAGTGTCATAAAATTGACATAAAATCGTGATAAAACTCAAATTGAAGAGTTGGTTATAATATAATAAAACAGTCTTTTTACAAAACTTAAGAACCTTTTTTTCTTCAAAAGATATTTATGTTTAAAGATTTTTGGGCACACCCATTTGTGATGTCGTAAAGATGAAACAAAAAATTGTGACATACAAAAGCTACAATATCTAAGCCTTTAAAGCTTGGAATTTGTTTTATTATGCTCTTCCAGAATATTCATAAATGAATTCCAAAATTTAAACCTGTTTCTTGTTCCAGTCCATTTAAATGTTTCAGCTGACTTGGCAATTATTGGGGATAGAAAAAAACTGTTTGACAATATTTTGTTTTTTGGAAGCTATAATGGTCCTGATTTCAAAAATCTTTGTCTCAACCACTGACAAAACAAAGTTTTTGAGATTCAATGTGGAGGCATGACTTCAAAAAGGGCCTGAAACTAGTTAACCACGGAATTAGTAAAACGCTGACTGACGGAATGATAAATGCTGAACAGTAAAAAACATAGATCTTTGTATTGTCATAAAAAGAGAGACCAGAATAATAGAAACCACAGTCATACTACTCGAAGATTTCTTTTTATTTTCATTTTATCTTTCTTCAAGTAGTCTGGGTACTAGTAAAAGATGATCAATAGCATTGTGAACACTTACCATATTTAATTATTATTTTTATTTAAAAAATTAAAAATAATAATTAAACATGGTACCCACATCCACACTAAGTAAGTTCGTATGAAAATGTAAAGCTTCTTATTTGGGATAGTGCATGGATCTTCAAGACAATGACTAATCATGGGCTAATCTTACTGTAAAAATAAATCCTATTTGCTTTCATTTTTTTGGAATGTTTAGTTTTTGTGAATTTTTAATGAGCTCGTATCCCAATCGTGCCCCAAGTTTCTTCAGTCTTTCAAATTTAAAAAATCTTAAAAACTCTAGAAATGGATCCAAAATTTTTAAACTGTTAGTTAATTCTATTTAATTTTCACTAATCATATTGAATTTTGAAAAGATCAGACTAGAATGTGGTGGCGACGGCTATTCGGCTTGTTAGAATTTCTTTCGACTTTTGTAATTTAATAAACAGATATTGAACATTGCCCTCAGACAATCTGGTCAGCTTTTTTTTGTTTTTTTATTGCCATTTTGCCAATCAGCATTTTACCATAGTACCATAGCTATTCCGTCGGTCAGCGTTTGTCATTCCGCCATTCCGTTGTTCAGTGTTTAGTGTTTGGCGCATTACTAATTCCCAGTTAACCAGGTACATTTCAGTTAACCAGGCACATTTCCCCCAAAAAAATACAATCAAATTTTTGAAGTAACTGTCTAAGATTTTTCATTGAAAATTTCATGAAATTATCTGTTATAATTATTTAGATATTTAAAATATAAGATTGGGGTAATTTTTCTATACACTAGATGACATCACAAACCCTTTTTCTGTGAAATGAAACGTACAATCTCAATGTAAATTACTTTAGGTGAAGAAACTTTCGCAAACAGAAACTTTTGGGAATTTTGCAAATTTTAGCCTAATTCGCGAAAGTTTATGAGCGCAAAAAAAACTTATTTTCTTTCAATTCGTGAAAGTTTATGTATAGTTTACTCATATTAACCCTATTTGTCATGCGGGGAGGGGAGTTTTCTAGAAAAACCCATTACTTTAATATTTTCTTGACTTTAAGTTCTAATAATTTTGCAACATTTTAGTATGGGTTTGGACAGAGTTTGAGCCCCCAGGGAGTAACAGCATTCGAGTTGTCACTGACATTGTTGCCAAAAAATAGTCACTTTTGATCCCCCCCCCCATCATTTTTTTTTTTTTTTTGAAAATAGGACATTGCCGACTTTTTTGAGAATTTTTATTTAGAAAGTAGTATAAAACAAACATTCCGACCAAATTTTAGGTCTAGAGAATGCACCTATAAGAATTTACAGTCATTTTTGTAACACCATCCCCAAAACCTAGAAAATCGTCTTTTTTCGCATACCATGTCGAACAAATGATGACGTCATCAGTAATTTGATGACATCAGCATAAATATGACAGCATGATTTTGTACATCTAAGATTGCTCTATTAGTGTGCATAGTTTGATTACTCAAGGATCTTTGAGTAATCAATCAGGTCGAAAATAGCCCATGACAAATAGGGTTAAGTTGATACGTTGTATTTATGACTTTACTGATCTTAAAAGATGTTTTAACTAGTCCAGGACTGAACAGTTTCAGTTTTCTTGTTAAAATGATAGTACCTTTTGAAAATTTCAAAGGAAAATTTCTCATAATTTAGGAAAATCAATTCTTCAAAAATCTTGAAAATTAATGATTCGCGAAAATTTTAATTAAGGCTCATTCACGAAAGTTTATGTTCACAAAATGCAAAAATTTTGCCAATTTTCCCATTCGCAAAGGTTTCTTCTCGCCAAAGTTTCTTCGCTCAAAGTAAAGAAAATTTAGACAAACAGCAACAATAATTCTACTCAAATGCAAAGTTATAATATTGTCAAACAAAATACCAGGACTTTTCCAGGACTTCATTTAATTTTTCCAATTTTCCAGGACGCTTTTCCAGGACTATCAAGGACTTTCCAGGACTTTCCAGGACTAGTGGCCACCCTGTGGACTCCGTGGAAAGGCTACAATGTCTAAATAAGCTTCTTACAGCAATTTCTCTATTTTGTATCCCCTCTCATTTTCAGCGCGCGCTGTGCGAAAATTAATGGAATTAAGGTACTATACCAAGTTTTTTACCTTATTATTTGTGATTCTCAAAAAAGCCCAGCAATAGGGCTAATGAATGTTGACCGCCTGTTATATCAAGCCCTGGGTAGGTCATTTTTTTGGGCAATTTTGGGGAAAAATTACCTTTTTTGTGCTTGAATTCCCTGCAAACCCTAATGATTGATAAGTGTTTTGTTTTAATAGCAAAATTGCAAAAACCACAGAAAAAAACCTCTTTGGTTCACTTTCAGTTGCTTCTTAAAATATGACCTCCAAATCACCAATTTTCCACAACCTGTTGGTTATAAATGAAGTTATAAATCTATCATTTGCCGTTCTAAAGCTATCAAGTGGGGGGAGGGGGGGGGCACCTCTCAAAGCTTTGAGACATAAACAAGAAAAAGATGAATAGAGTTAAAGAAAAAAGGACAGCATGAAAAGGGTTCATATTAAAATTATAAGTCAATCTCTTGCAACGCCTGCCAAAGCTAGGTTTTCATCTATTAATATGAATTTCTGAGTTGTAAATTATTTTCGATAATTCAAAAATATAAATGTACTCTTACCTTTGTTTTTTCTTCAAATTCTCTCACAGACCAAGGCTCATCTCCTGGAACTTCAACTAACTTTGTATTTATTATTTCATGCAACATTGATTCAATACGAGCATCACGAATATCCATTAACTTAAAAATAAGAAATTAATAATTATGAGAACTATAATTTGAGTATATGACATCCAAATTGTTTGACTAATAAAAAGACAAAATCAGTACTAAAAACGTTTCTTTGTCAGTCCTTAAAATTGTTTTTATAACTTCTGGCCAAGCATTATGAACATTTAGGAAGAGTATATAACATTTTCAGTACGGGGCAAGTTTGCATTAAATTCTGAGTGGCAAAATTCAAAACTGTTAGGTTTTATCAAATTATTGCTTCTTACAACTTAACCACTTTGCTAATCAAATCTGTTATGGATATGTCTTACAAAAAATATAAACATTAACAATTTTGAAACAATGGAGGTCATGCCACATCAAAAAGACGGGGGATTGTTTTCAAGTGACTTAAAATTTGGACTTTAAACTATTATAAAAGAAGAGTTAAACTATCAAAAGAAGAACTTTAACCTTTTTTTGCATCATGAAACAACAACATTTACAACAACTGGAAACAATATTGCAGGAAAACATCAAGTAGATACTCAAAAATCATATAAAAACACGATTTAATAATTACGGTATAATTTTTAGCTTTTTACAACTGAAAATTTTGTAACTTAGAAAATACAATCGCTTTCTAAACACTAAATCTGCGCTATAAAAAACTATATCTAAAAGGTTTTTACTTCCTGATATTTTCTTCAGAGAAAAAAGAATTAGGTAGCATGGTTAAGATACTGTATAGTATAATTGTACACCCATGTTAAAAAATGTGCACACATATTCCATCCTCCCAGCAAAAAATACAAATGTGCCACCCAACGTGAAAACCAGGGATTTCGTTTTTTGGGAACGCATTCGAACATACTAGAACGCGTTCTTGTAATGCTTCGTTAGATTTTCAGAACATTACAAAATCTAAAATAAAACATTCTTGAAAATTAGTAACTTTTCACACTGAAACATTATCTGTAATGAAATCACACACAAACGTTCTTGGAAATTGAAAAGCATTCTGAGTAAGAACGTTCTGCTAAAGCGTTCTGAAATGTTGTTAGGATTTTGAATTTTCCCTGCTGATAAAAGGAAATTATCTTCGTAATGAATTAGAAGTGTCTTGTTTATGGTAAAATCTTAGAGTATGTCCTTCAAACATCCTTAGCGCTGCGAGATGTATTACATTGTGAACCCAAAACATGAAACCCAAGCTTCACATGCAAAGGTAAATCTCAAAGGCTTAAACTTTTGTGACGAATTCTCTTGATGTCAATATTCATTCGTTGTTAAGTTGCAATTTGGAACACTGAAAATAACCTGCCATTTAGAATTCTCTTCAACCAAACAAACATATTCTTTCGTTTCCGTAAATTGTAACAACAGCATGGTATTAGATCATTCGTTGCAAAACATAAGCTCTTACGTGGTTGATTTTTGGCGTTCTGTAAAACATGGAATGGGGAATACTGGAATGGGGAATGTGGATGATGGGAAATGGAATGAGGAATAGGGAATGGAATGGGGAATGGAATGGGGAATGGAATGCTTGTTGAGGAATGGATGTTGGGGAATGGATAGCGGGGAATGGATGTCAGGGAATGCCTGTCGGGGAATGGCTATTGAGGAATGGCTATCGGAGAATGGACGTCTGAGAATGTTTGTCGGGGAATGCCTGTTGGGGAATGGCTATCAAGGAATGAATGTCATGGAATGGCCATCGGGGAACAGATGTCGGGGAATGGATACTGGAGAATGGTTGTTGGAGAATGGCTAGTGCCAGAAAGGCTAGATTTAATTTAGTTTAAGCCCGAACTAGGAAGCTTTTTTTGTTTGCGTTTCACTTGACTGGCGATAAAGCTACTTTTACCAAGCTATTAATAACCAAATTTGGACCAGCTTTTTTTTTTCTTGTAACATCAATTTAGTTTGCAGTCACTTATTTGCTCTACTGTCCCAGTCATTTCACAAGTTGTGAGACGTACTGATTCACAGTTAACTTATTTTAAAGGAATGAACTTTGAGGCATTTAAAAACTAACCTCTTTTTCTTTTGAAAGATCTTTGTAAAACTTGGTCAACAAACTTATATTTCATTTCAAGTTATTTTGCAATGGCAATTTGAATCGGGAAAATATAATTGACAGTAAGCGATACTTTAAACATTGTAACAAAATCAGTTACAATTATAGCTTGTGGATATTTTCAATCAATGATCATTTGATAAGTGCACTTTCGGTATATATTTGGGAAGTAAATCAGTATCAACATGAGGAAAGAAAAATCAAAAGTCTAAATCAACAAAACTTGTTTTTATTATTTATTTATTTATTTCAAAACGTTTCTCATGTACGGTGTTTGTGTTAGTACACGTTTATTATAACCCTCATAATTTGATCAAAATGCTTCAAGAGAAGCTGAATTTCAGCATACTTCAAGCTTATACTATAAATATTACCTACAATCTTTGCTCTATGTATCTCAAAATACAAGGGTATAGGTACCATTGACTGCTTTTGCAGATCAAGGATTATAGCCTACAAATTTTGTCAAAATATGAGTTTTCAAACTACACTACTAAAATGGTGTAGTGGAACTTTAAGTCTTTTTAGGCTTACTAAAACCTTAAAACTTTAACGCACTAAATTTGCTGACTTACTCTGTCAATCCCTTTACATTATATTACAGCTCTAGGTAATTTTGTACTTAACCACTTCACGAAAAGTAACATCCTCAAACATTGAGAACATTCTTGCCAAACCTTGAGGGTTACCAGAGGTAAAAAGATACAAATCGTACTGTAACCCACAAAATTTAACTTTTTGCAGTTTTTAAAACTACTACAGGCATTTAGTATGTGAATACCAGTAACCCTCTAAATTTTTAAGCTGATTGATACCAGTAACCCATTGATATTGAAAGAGTTCTAAAATGTCCAGAAATTCAAAAAAAATGAATGTCACAGATTTTTGAACATGTTCAATAGTATACATAATATGAAATGAATGAGAGCCGGTTAAAACTCCAAACATATCAAGAATCAAAATCTAATTAGTATTATCTTTAATCAAAACGAAACAAATAGCAAAAAACTCTCAAAACAAATTTCATGTTTAACAATCTTTACATAGAAGCCAATAGCATAGTTTCTACCCTGGATTCAAAAAACAAACACATGGAATAAAGAATAATGGAATTCATATTAATTGAGTATTCTGTTCCCCAATGCCATTTTCCAATAGCCATTCCCTGATAGCCATTCCCAGACATTCACTCCCCAACAGGCACTCCCTGAAAGCCATTCCAAAACATCCATTCCCCAATAGACATTTCTTGACATCCATTCCCTGACATTCCCATTCCATTCTCTATTCCCCATTCCATTCTCTATTCCGCATTCCATTCCGCATTGTCCACATTCCCCATTTCAGTATTCCCCATTCCATGTTTTACAGATAGCCGGTTGATTTTGGTGTTTGGTTACGTTACTTTTTTACTTCTGTATTATGTGGCATGTATGTAAACAAATTCGAAGTATAAACATATTGCTTATAATAGAGACCTTTAGTAAACACGTATTACAATTCCCGTCGTCTGCAGGTCTGCATCGTCATTAGTTACTTTAGCAAAACAAAGTTTGAAGTCCTTTTATTGAAACATTAGAAAATATAAAATAATATAAAACTTATAAACATAGACAGAAAAAAATTGAAATACAAAAATGTCATATCATGATACATGTGACGGAATTGTTTTTGCCTATGCAAATGATATTCTGAGCTTGGAGGAAACAGTACTACTTTTCGATGTAAATAAGAGTAAAGACCCAGATTTTCCATACTGGAAGTACAGCAAGTTTGACCTCAATAAATTTAGTAAAGAATGTATCGCTGAGTTTGGATTTACAAAGACGGATATTGAACGCTTAGTCACAGCATTAGAAAAACCTAACAAAATTGTCACAGTAAACAGGACAAAGTTTTCAGTAGTTGAAGGTCTTTGTTGCTTGTTAAAGTGACTAGCTTACCCGTGCAGATTTTCGTGCCATGCTGTACCAAAACAGTCTTTGATAGTAAATAAAATGATAGATATAATATATTGCTGACGGGGTCATTTTCTAAGTAGACTCGATCGACCTTGGCTTTTAAGGAGATCTTTGGAATTATTTTGTGAGAGCATAAATGAAAAGGGTTCTTCTTTGACGCACTGTTAGGGATCTGTTGACGGTACAGTAAAGCCAATTTGTCGACCAACACGTAATTAACGTGCTACCTACAATTGACATAAGTGAGTTCATGCCCTAATGTTCCAATCAGTTCTCACACCGAATGGAATGATTGCAAATTGTTTGGTCCAATGGAGGGGAAAAGACACAATGCTGTGATGTTGAGGGAATCAAACCTGGTAAATAGCTTGGAAGTACATAGTTTGCATTCCATTGGCGAACCTTTGTGTTTATATGGAGATCCTGCGTATCCTTTAAGTACCCATTTGCTCGGACCGTTTAAAGGAGCTAATTTAAATCAATTGGAAAGAGATTTTAAAGGTGCAATGAGCACTCTTAGAACATCGGTTGAATGGGTATTTGGGAAAGTGTTAAATTACTTTAACCCTTTTTCACCTGGGGTCCTGAGAATGGGGGGGGATTTCAAATATACCCCCCTGGGGGTCACCATTTTCATGACATCATCACTAATTTTCTCCCGGGTAGCCGATTTTCTGTATTTTGATATGCCTTAGTAAATAAAGGCTGTCTTTGGGAACATTCTGGCACTTGCAAGCAATTTTTTCTGTCAAATCACAACAGCATAACTTTCAATTTATATATTAAAAAAATCAAAACTGGCTACTATTCAGCATAATTCAATAAATGGTGGGGGCCTGGGACTAATGTAATGGTTCTTTTGCAATTTCGGGATACCAGGCAAATCTTTGTTCCCCCGCACATCTAGACAAGTAAAAGTCGAAAAGGGATAAATCTTTGCAGGATAGTAGCCTAACAAAACACAATTACAAAAATTAAAAAATTTGCCCCAAGGTACCTCGAACTTGATGACGTCATCATTCAATTGTTTTTAGGCTCCACAAATTTAAAAATGGGCAAAAAACAGGAAAAATCAGGTTTTTTGACTCCTCAAAAATCTAATTTTATCTGTTTTCGCACTAGACCTTTGAAAAATCTTTCAAACTGTTGAAAGAAACCAAGAAACCATAACTTTAATAAAAAACAAAACAAAAAAATTAGAGCTTTTTTTAGCAACATCTGGCCAAAAATGGTGTTACCCCCTGAAAATAATCCTTCTGTGTTGGGCCAATGGCCATTATTTTTCAAAAAATTTTTCACCATTTTATTGATCATAAAATTTTATTACAAGTCACCAAAAATCATGCTTCAATCTAAAGTACAACAGAAGTAATTTAAAAAAGTTTGGCACAGGGAGGGGGGGTAAATTTACCCCCTTCGCCCTGGGTGAAACAGGGTTAAGTTTGTTGACTTCAAAAAAAATTTAAAAGTCGAGTTAAGCGCTGTTGGAAAGATTTATATCACTGCCGTTCTATTGACAAATGCTCACATCTGCTTATATGGACCACAAACTAGTGCTTCCTTCAAAGTTGATGCTCCATCAGTAGAATGTTTTCAATAAATTACATTTATCAATTATACAGTACTGTTTATATACAACATTGCAGTGACAATATAATATATCTATTTATAAATTATACAAAACATGAATATTTTGGTTTCAATTTCCATCTAAATCTTCGCCCTCAAAATATATCAGATTTTGAAGATTAACATTTAGAGTTTTAATCAAAATGTAGGCTTACAAAAAGGAAGCACGCTATTTTATAAGAACAATTTTATAAGAACACCAGCCTCGCATAGTTGCAAAAAATCAGAACCTGCTACTGAAGATTATAAACACTAAGGATGATAAACTAAAAGGATAAAGAACACTTATCATACACCTGATAAACAGTTGATAAATAATCGAGTTAGTTAGATATAGTTAGTTATATATATTTTTTGAAACAACAAGATTTACAAGCAAACTTGAAAATACATAAATATATAAGAAAAAAAGTTGCTTCAAAGGGAATACCAAACTATAAAAATAATCTAATGGGTTCCCTAGTGTATAGAAACGATAATGCTGTACAAGGATTACAACACTTATAAAGTACAAACTAAAGTAAATGAATAAAAAAAGTAAAACAAAATGTAGAATAAAGTAGCAAATATAAAGGTATAATTTAGTATAATTATAGGTATAATAAAGGTATAATTAGGTATAATATATGATTATCAAGAAAAGAATAGATACGCTTATACATACATTTTTCAAAAACTTTGCTAAAGACAGAAAGTATTGAGATCAGTCGATAATTCGTGCAATTTAATGGGTCCCCCTTTTTAAAAAGTGGTAAGACTCTAGCTATCTTTAATAAGAACGGGAATTTGCCATTTTTTCGAAAAAAAACAAGAAGAGGCACACAAGTCAAATTTCTGGTAATCGTTGACATTGAAAAAGCTTGCTTTTGCGCAAACACCATTCTTTTGAAGTCCCTTTGATTGTTCACCTCCACATTTCTAAGCTCCACTTATTTTGTGTTCTTTTCTTGCTCAAATTCTAGTTGTTTTCATTTGATATCCGTCTATCATTTGTTTTGAGTTATGTGTCTCTCTAAGATTTTTTTAATGAGCTTGAACGTATCATTTGCCCATCTTCGTTGCTTACCAGTTGAGGTTGATGAAGATTGAATGGGTGGCTCCTTTTTGTTTTCAGTTTTCCTGTTTCGTGTTTAACTTAGTGATTCCATAGCTTTTAAGCGAACATCACAGGTTTGCTGTAATTCTTTATTCTTTTTTGCGGTAGCTGTCACATGTAGGCTTTAATTCTTAATGCATTTTAATATATCATCGAGAGCAAACGAACTTTCAGTCTCCTGTACCATGATCCCTAATGCCGTTTCTTCACGCCTTAATTCTATTTGCCCTCTTTCTTCGAGCAAAGCAAAATGCTCTCAACAAGATCGAGCTTCCACTTGAAAATTCACAGATAAACTTTCTGCAATATTTTTCCATGCCCTTCCACTTTCACACGTCCGAGGTTTGTATTGATACGGTTCTTAAAACAGAATTTCTCAGAGCAGTTGTTTTTCCATGTCATCCGTTCACACAATCTTTTTCCAAGTATTTTCCATGTTTGACCAACTGCTTTATGTGGAGAATGTAAAACTAAGGAAGGAGAGTTTTCAAATTTAAGACGTCGGTGAGAATTCGAACGAAATTCAAGAAGCAATGATTGCCTTCACTTTTCAGTCTGAAATTTCTCCTGTCGTGTTTGCTAAAGGCCTCAATGTATGCTGGCTGGAGAACGGACCAGATCTAGTCTAGTATATTATATAAAAAATAGGGTAGCTAATATACTCGCTTACTTAATATATGTGATAATATTTCTCAAGAGGTTATGAGTGGAGAACTGTAGAAACACAGCCTAAAATAAGGCCAGGTTCTATTGTCTTCAAATTTCTTTTCATCATTGGTACTGCTAAAACATTTAAAAAAAAACAAAACAAATGAAACAAGGGCAGGTTTTCGGTTTATCAAAACAACTAGTTTTTTTTAATTCGAATATATTTGTTTATAAGAATGGATTTGAATGCAATGCAATGTTTTCTTGGAGATTTCTCCCAAAACATGTTGTGATAACATAAGAATGATAATTTTTTTTAAATTTTTCTAGTTAAGAATTCATGAACAATTCTTTGAACTATCTACTCATTTCTAGGAAGCCCATCAGGGCTTAAAAAATAAGTGTACAAAAATAAGATTGTACATGAAAAACTCAACATCATACAAACAAATTTCAATGCAAGTACGATACTGTGTATTTTATTCTTTTAATTTCGAATCACAAATATAGAGTCAGGGACCCTTTCCTAAATAACTGCTTTAGAACGTTCTTTTTACAGGGTTTTATGCAGACAATTCTTAGAACCATTTAACGGTCCTTAGAAATCAATCTTCAATTGAGTTTCAGAACTGAACTGGATAAAAGACAAAAAGAAATAATCTCTCAGTTTGATTAAATGACTCAAAATAAAGAAAAAATTATGTTATATTATCCTATTCAAAGGCAAAAACACCCATAATTCAACTAAAATACTACCATCAAAAGCATATAACTATGTTTTATGGACACAATTACATAAGCTACAAAGAAAACATGATCTTTAGGATAAAAACGGACCTAACATAAAACCCTGTCTTACATTATAAGTCATGTTAATTTAATTTAATTTTTACAGTACTTTATAAATTATACACTTATAAGTTTATAAACTTTATTATACACTTTATAGATTTATGATTGTTGCATTACATTTTGTATGCAAATAATATCATAATCATAAAAATTGAAATATATACTAATAAAAACATGTGATGTTCTCATAAGCACTCATTTCATTGAGAATTTTTCGTATAGAATCCATTCTGAATAGTACGGATGTTTTACTTACAGCATACAAATGGGTACATCTGAAAAAAGATTTTTTAAGCCCAGCCCATTCATTGTAAAAAAAATTTAAGAGCTCAGAACCAGTGAAAACAGTATCTGTGGCCATTTTTAACATGCAGATTTTGATTTAAAACAAATTTTAAGTGCTCAAAACAAGTAAAAACAGTGTCGGCTGCTGTTTTATAACATGAAGAGATCCAGCTAAAACAAGTCAGGATGATTTTTAAGTGCTAAGAAAAAGTGAAAACAGTGCATGTGGACATATTTTTTTTTAAAAAAAAAAAAAAAAAAAAAACTGTAATGCAACAAAAATTTAACGTAGTCTAAAACATATTTTTAGAATGCTAGCACTGTTTTTTTAAAAACTGTTCTAGATAGTTAAATCTTGGATTAATACTGAATAAAGTGAAAGAATACTGTTTTTCTCCAAACCCTTGCAATATAATGGGTATATTTGTTGCAAGGAACCAGCAACATCTTTTTGCGTTGTATGCCCATGAAAAATATTGTACGTTGCCCCATGGCTTGAGAACGAGTTGCATAGCAAATCATTCTCTTTCCCTTCTCGATCACATTTTAGTATCTAAGAACAGCAATGCTTTTCAGAATGGTACAATTGACGTTGGATTATCTGATCACGTATTGATTTATTGCACGGGAAAAGTTGTAAAAGATAAGATAAACCCATTTACTCTTGCTCTTTAAAAAATTATAATTCTGAAGACTTTTTGACATAATTGTGAGGTATTACTTTTCCTAATTACGATAACTTCGATGACATTGATGAAGCGTACAATGACTTTTGATATGTTCTGTTCTATTTCTGGGACTTCGTAATACATTGTGTTTCATTGCATGGACATTAACCTATTTTGTTTTCTTTAGATACATATATAAATAAAATATATACATAGAAATGTTGGGCGTGTAAGATCATACTTAAGAAGACATTATATTTTATTGTATATTCAGTCTAATCATTGGCAACGAGGATAAAAAGTAAACGTGCCAAAAGGATATTTTTTTCTGGCTATTTGGACACACTACATTTGTCATTGTTTGTGATTATTGTTACAATGGATCAAGAAGCCCAACATAGTATGAAATTGCATCCTTTTGACCCAAGCGTTCATGGGTCCAATGTGTTGGATGCATTCAAAAAATTTATTCGTTTGTACAAAAGGAAGTACATTGCGAGGGATCGACCCACACCAGCACAAGTTCAAGACGCAGCTGCCTGGAAAGGCCAAGATATGCTGAAACAGCTATTGGGGCATTACTGCTCTGATAGGTTCATGAACGACGTTGAAGCAGTGGCGACGGAAGCTGAACTAAAGACACTGACTTTTAAGGATTTAGTTACACGATTACAGCAAAGGTATGAGCCTAATACAAATCTAATGCTCTGCCACTACAAGTTTCATCGACTTCAACAGCTCCCAGAGCAAACATTTGATTCCTTCCTAAATCAAGTAATGAATGACGCTAAGAAGTGCAATTTCAAGTGCAACAGCCATGCATGCAACGTTTCGGACATTCTCATACGGGATCAAATTATAATTGCAGTTAATTACAACGATTTTCGTAAATCTGCTCTGACAGAGCAATGGACCTTGAAAGAGTTTGAAGACCATGGACAAAGAGCTGATGCTGCATCACTTGGGGTTGCAGCCCTTGCAGATGAAGCCAAAATTAGCCGAACACTGGGAAAATATTTGTATAAATCCTCCAAATCAAACGGAAGCACAGAAACCTCCAAAAGAAAAGCATCAATACAGTTCAACTGAATCCGTTTTTCGCTGTTACAGTTGCAACAGAAAAAAGTGCCAACAAGACACATGCCCAGCAAAAAGATCAACTTGCAATGCATGTAAACACAGAGGACACTGGGCAGGATCCATAATGTGTCAGGGGAAAAGTTCCTCTCAAAAGAAACAAAACATTCGACAGATTCATCAAAGCAGTGAAATAGAGGGTACAAGTAGTGCTACTGAGTCTGAATCAGAAGAGCATTCACCGGAGTCATAAAGTGAAGATGTCAAACAAATCAGACATACAAAAAGAAGAGGGAAGAAAGCTTTTCAGCAGTGTTAGACAGAATTCAGTGCGTAAACAGAATTGTAACTATCATGATTTCAAAGTTTTAGTCTCCATCGATGGACAATCATTCAAGGCAACAGCAGATACAGGAGCCCAAGTCAACATTATCCCTCATAAAGTGGCATGCAAACTTAATATACCTATTTGTAAATCAAATTTGAGAATATGTCCTTATGGGTCCAAGCCTTTTCGAGTTACAGGAAAGTATGAAGGGCAAACAAGGTTGGGAAAAAATACTAGCGTAGCTACATGGTACATAGTAAAGAAAAAAGAAATAGAGACTCTCCTCAGCGGCCATACAGCTGAACAACTTGGTATTGTCACATTTTCCCCTGATGCTACAGGTAGTGCTGCAGTTGATTCAATAAATCAACTCCTCAGTGAAGGTAGTATAAGAAACATCAAAAAGAAGTATTCGAGAGCATTCCAAGGTGTTGGCAATCTTAAAGACTATGAAGTGATGCTTTACCTTGATGAAACAGTTAAACCTATAGCAC
>JANSTP010334137.1:0-14053 GCA_025330745.1 Cladonema radiatum
CCAAAAAACTTGAAGACTTTCATTTGCTCGAAGATGAATTTCAAGATAAACAAAAGAAAAAAGATGTGGTAAGACTATGCACGTTCTTTGCAATCTACATTCTTTTTTATAGTTCTTTTTATTTTAAAGGTGTCGCTTTTTGAGTTTTCAATGTTCTCACTAAACCTCAACTTCCATAGATTTGCTCTAGCCATAGATTAACATTGGAGAATCTTCCTAATATATTTATGAAGGAAAGTTAACATTAAATCAAATTACCCAACTAAATAGAAAGTGTTTTTGTGGAAATTATTTTCTTAGTAAAGGATTTTAGTAAAGTTTTAGGGAGAGAAAAAGTTCGTTTTCCACCCAATATATGTTCAGGTAAGGGCGCCATTTTTAATTAAAAACTTTCATTAAAAATCGCATTAAAAATCCGTTGCTGTTTTATGTCGAATCTTCTGTGATTTCAACGTAAAGTGCTGACGAAATTAATCAAGCAAATAATGTATGATGTCTAACTATATTTAATAGGTGAAATTTATTATATTTGAGTAAACGGTTTTATGTTGTTTATATGTTGTATTAATAGGTTAAATATTTGCACGGAATCGGTGGATCAAACTTTAAGGACCACACCAAAAGTGCCATGAAAAGGTAATTGCTTTAGTTTTGTGTAACTATCTATCTATTGAAACATTTTCAGCTAATTTCTCAACGAATTTACCTTCTTTTGTATATGTACTTTTCGACTTTCTTAACCGATTTTCCAAATAACACAGTAAGAAAGAAAGATAAGAAAGCAGGCAGGATGTGATTAGTACGTGGATCATCATCATGAGATTTTTTTCTAGTCTGTTCAACAATTACGTTATGGCACAAATGAATATGTTTGGCAGAGGAAATGCGGAAAAAATCGCTTTTACAGACTCAATTTTCTACCAAATGGACATCGGTAATATCTAGTTTTCTTTGAGAAGCCCTTTATAAGAATTAATACCTTAAGGGCGTTATGTTTTGCAATTAGAAAGGGCGTTGTTTTTTGCAATCAGAAAATATTCCAGAATTTATTTTTGGGAATCAGTCTTTATATGAGAAATTTACGAAACTAATTTTTGCCGTTCCACTATTTTGAAGATTTTTTTTTCCATGCAAATCCTTTAAAAAAAGGTTTATGGATGTATAACTTTCAAAAATGCGGAATTAAATTTTTCGACCAGCAAAATTCTTTAGTTTTGCAGAATTTAATTTTGCGAATGGTTTGCCTCTGGAGTGTTTTGCGTGCTTAAATTTTGCAATTGTGGTCCAAAATTTGTTCCGCAACATTTTCTGATCGCAAAGATTTATGTCTTTAAGGTATGTCAAGACTCACCATAAATTAAATGATTTTCGTAGCTACCAAATTCTAACTAAAGTTGACATTAATTGAAGAAGGTAATATCTCGCCACATTGTTATATTATCGTTAATAGCTCACAAAATAAAACAAAATAATACAAAAAAAAAAACGTTGTGCTTTTTCCTTAAATTCTTTTGGAAATGTTTTGGTGGGAATAAAACTCCATGGATTGGTCCAGGGCAACTATAATCGCTCTCTTTTTATCGTCTGTAAGTAATCCAGTTTGTTGCCCAATTCTGCAAAAAGTTTAATATCTAAAATTTCTTAAGATATCTGTAAACTAGTTAACATCAGTAGGCAACGTTTGAAACCATATTAAGTTTGAAAAATCATGATCAAAATGCCTTTCAATCTGCAAAAAACTGTACTTAAAAAAAAGAAAATTAATATATCCCTAGATTAATTTTCGGTAAATTAACAATCTTTGGATTTGTTACCAAACTTTCCTCTGTTCTCCGCCAAAATATCCTATTCCAAAAAAATAAAAAGTTTACAAATATTATACTGTATAGAGTGCAGTACGACTGTAAATTATTATTAAGAATATGCTGCCCTTTTACCATACCGTCGTATTGGTATTAGAGTAAATTATTTCTTCCCAAATTAATTGTTTACACTAGAATAAACCAAATTTCAGTTGGCATATAACTTTATTGCTTGCACTAACTCTTGGGCGCCCAATACAAAGCGGCGGATAATTAGTTTTTCCCTCTCCCCTCGTTTGTTAAACGTTCTCAAGTTTTGTTATAAAAATGCACTTGCCTCTGAAAATTGTGAAAACATGCTTTTTGTTTGCTTATTTGTTTGTTTCAGGGTGTCAATTCATCATTTTTTTCATTTTTTTAAGGCTGCTTTATTTTTAATCATTTAATTTTAGAATTCCTCATTTTTTTCATTTTTTCTCTGATTTTTACCACTGTAGTTGATCTTTTAAAAATATCTATTCATTCCCTAAATGTTTTAAAAGCATGATATGACTACCTTTTTTTCATGGGACAAATGCTATTATGAAGATTTGAAATAATTAAATTTTCTCATGTATAAGCTAACTATGTAGTTAATTTTCTTTAGATTTACTAATGATATAAAGTCTAATAGCAATAAATATACGTTTTTTAGAACAAATTAAGCGAAAGTTTCTTAGTTATTGTCTAATTTTGCTTCAGGAAGTTTCTTAAGACGTTTTTTTTGGTTTTAAAGAAAAAAAGTTGCTAAATCAAAGAAAAAACAAGTTGGTTTTTTACTGGTTTTTTTACCACAGATTGTATGATGCTAATAAGAAAGATTGAAAATAAGGTGTGAATAACGTCGTTTTTGCTGTGTTCGCTGTGTATCGCTGTATTCAAAGTAATTTGACAGCGAAGGTTTGCAAAAAAGCTTCATCGCAAAAGTTTGTCACAATTTCCTAGTTCTGAAAGTTTCTAAGTTTTTGGCATGTCTGCTTCTAAGTTTCTTATAAACTGGTTTCTTAAAGAAAGTTGTGTAATGCTGCAATGGTCAGTTTCCCGACTGGATATAAATAGATAAAACTGTCAGAATTGGATCATTGGAAAATGAAATGGAAATTAGTATTTTCATTGCAATCTTTGTTATACTTATTTGAAATACTGCATTTATCACAAAGGTTTCCAGCGTTCCAGCAGAACTCAGAAAAAGCAAAACGCAAGGTAGTATCTTGTCTTTTACTTAAGAAATTCAGTAAGATGTTTTAGTATGGCCAATAGCACAAGAGTCACTGATAGATTTTTTTGAGTCCAGAATAGAGATTGACACTCTCATGAATAGTTAATACAACAAAAAATAAAGTTCGCCATTCAGTGTGCTAATTCATAAAGAAAATTTCATTTTTCAGATTTTTTTACCCAAAAATTTCATTTTTTATCATTTTTTCCAAAAAATTATGTCATTTATTTGTCATTTTTCTTTGTTCTAATGACTTGACACCCTGTTGTTTTGTTATTTGATTAAGCATCTGAGATGTATATGATTTTGTTTTTTAGACAGCGTCAAGGGAGAGCACGATGTCAGCAAAAGTGAAATAAAAGCTGTCATCAAAGACTATTTAATAAATGCGCCTGGTCGATGTAAGAGCAAAGAAAAACGAAACAACCGAAACTAATATTGATGTGTATATTGATGTTGATATCATATTTAAGTGCATAGTTAGAACCGAAACAAAAAGAAAACAATTCTAAAGCCAGCTGTCTTTCTTTTATGTATCCCGTTGTTTGCCAAATTGACCTATGAACCGATATGAAGCGAGTTAATCATCCCATTTTTCTTACGAGAAGAATATTAAAGAGGCGCTATTCCTTAGTCCAGTAAATTTGTAAATACACCTAGAACAAACTGCAACACAAGGTTATTTTTGATTTATCAATTCTTTATTATATTGTTAACATCACTTCCAATTTGCGCTGCATTCCAAAACACGGAAAATAATATTTTCAAAGAATGTGTTAAAGGCATGATCTGAATATATACTATATATGTATGATGTCATTTGAGAAAGTTCTGTAATTCAAGTGCAGATATTTGTTTGTATGCAATATTTTTAACAGAATGTCTTTAAATGTTTTTCCTCCGGTACTTTTTGATTTATTTTATTGATAGGCCTTGGAAACCAACAAATAATTTGTTTTATTTTGTGGTTTTAATAATTTTTAGATGCTACTAATGAATGAATAAATAAATTAATGAATAAATTATGTAGGCATGCCTGAGAAGATCTGCATTTTATGTGATCTATTAATTGAAGAGAATGAAGAGACATGCATTGTCAAAGAAAAAGGTGCTGAAGGTATCAATGAATGTGGTAAACAGTGTCGTTTAGATTTGGTTGTAGAAAGTGGTATAGAACTCCATGTAAAATGCAGGAAACAGTTTAATGATCAAAAAGTTATTCAAAGGTACATTCTTGTATTTTGTATTCTTGTATTTTTAAAGTATCTTGCTACAATTTGCTCTCTGTTTTTTCAAATCTTGGATCATAGCTGCTAGAGATGATCTAGACTATGATCTAGATTACCAAAGATTAGCTAGTGTTGTTTGAACATTCCTTTGGCTCTTTTGACAGGTGCAAAAGTACAACCAATAAATCATCAGTGATAAAGCGGAAGAGTGACCGAAACCTTTTCCTCTTTCGCAACACCGAAATAAAATTTGAATATGCATCAAAAAATAGCAAATTTGAAGGGGTTCAAGTGAAAACATCAGAAATTGCGAAGACAATTAAAGCATGCTGTATAGAAAGAGAGGATGATTGAGGTTTTATAGTTTTGGGAAGAATGGAAGTCAAAATGTCTGATTTACATGCGGCTGACTGTGTATACCATTGCTCTTGGTGTGTCAATTTTATAACAGGAAAAAAAGTATGTATTTATATTTCTGAAACACTTGCCTTACAAAAACTTATGCCATTATTATGTAAAGAATGAATTGAAAAGCAGAATTTTTGAGCAGTCCTATATAAATGTTCATTTCAAAGCCGTAATTGAAGCAGTAACTTTTGATAATAATTTTATTACTCTCTAAATTTTATGTTATTAGTAGGTATATTGAAAACCTGATATATTCTTGCTGATATCATCCTTTTAAGTGTTCCAAAATTGATTCTATGTTATTAATTGCCTGTACTTTATTGCAAGAAAATTTTGCGTCATGAAAACTTCGCGGGCAATTTAATTTCGTGGTTTTTTGGGGCGAAATTGCATTTCGTGGCATTTTAATTTCACGATTAAAACAAAACTACAAACTTCGCGGTCTTTTAATTTCGCGGTTCGATCAAAAGTATGATTTCGTGGCACCTTGAATTCCTGTTTAAATTTATATATTAGTAAATATGCCCTATGTTTCACAACAGTAGTTGAAAAAAAGAACGTTTTATGGTACAATAGACAGAAATTTCGATTAAGTTTATATTTTCACCAAAAACAAGGATTGTTATGCATTTAAATTTCGCGGTTGCCCTAAAAAAATTTTTTCGCGGCATTTTAATTTCGCGGTTGACATTTTAATCCGTTTTTAGCGACATTTCAATTTCGGATTTTTTATATCCTGTCCACGAAACTGCGAAATTTTCATGCCGCAAAATTTTCTTGCAATAAAGTAATTCCACTAAGTCGTCAGTTGATAGGATGTAAAATTATAACAACTAGCTTAGAGCATTTTTATTCTCTTTTAGATACCAATAAGGTATGTTAAAAACTTTGAAGAGGACACAGCCTGTAAAAGAAACAAGGGTGGCAGACCAGAAAATATAGAACAGCGCAAGGCATTCGAAAAGACATGTAAATACTTCGAAACTCATAATAGTGAACAATATACCATTTCCGAGCTTGCCAAAATTATGGAAAGTTTTTTAGAATCAAGTACTGAAATTGTGTATAGCAATAAATGTTTTAAACAAAAGCTTATTGCATATTTTGTAAGCGACTTGATAGTTATTTCAAGTGAAGATGGAAAGAATGATATAGTAACTTTAAAGACATCGGCTGATTCTATTCTGCGCAATTATTATCAAATTGCGAAAGATGTTGATATCCATTGTCAAAAGTATTTGCTTTTAACGGCTGCTTCAAAAATTATTAAAACTGACATAAATCAATTATCAATAATATTGATCCCTCTCTATCGATTATTAATAATATCCCTCTCTAGACAAGATCGACATTGACAATGCAATATCCTTTCTACCCTCATCGCTTTGCATGTTCCTTCATAGTTTAATTGTCCAAGAAAATAATCTCAAGGCTGTTGCAATTGGTCAAGCCATTATGCAAGCTTCACGCCCACGCAAAATAATCTCTCCACTACAGATTGGATTGGGTGTCAAGTTTTGAATAATTAAATAAATAAATGTTTTGAATAAACTAGGATTTTGTTCCAGTTATAATGAGATTTCAAAGTTCTAGCGTAACGCTAGCAAAAGTGCTGCTAAAACAGTTGAAAGTATTATACGCCAAGAAAGTGTATTACACTTTGTTGCAGACAATGTTGACCATAATCCATGCACTATAAATGGTGATAACACGATGCATGGGATGGGAATCATCCCTGCATTAACAAAAGGAACACTTTAATATGATACGATAGAACGGAAAAAGGTGACAAACAGTGAAATAAACAGTTTAGCAAAAATTAATATCAGTTATTTTTCAGAAAATAATTTGAAATTTAAATTACCTCGCAATTCCGAAAATACAGTACTAAACTCGCAAGATTGTATTTGGCAAGAATCATATGTCTTAAAAGATCCAATACCGAGTTGGTCTGGTACAATGCAGCTCATTAATAACAGTAAACCCTCAGGGTCAAAATGTAAAACATCTGTTATATTTTTGCCAATAATCGATCTTTCACCGAGTGACATGAACTGCATCTACTCAACACAGAAGTTCGTTTCAGAGATTGAATTTAAAGTAAAAAAGCCAACAGTAATTACCTTTGATCAACCACTTTTCTGGAAAGCTTCAAAAATAATCCATAACTCAACAGAAAGAAACATCCAGAAAATAATTGTGACCCTCAGTACTTTTCACACAGTAATGAACCTATTAGGTGCAACTGGAACTATAATGGGAAATACAGAATTAAGCAATATTCTTGAGACAATATATAACAATAATTCAGGGTGTAAGCATATTCTCGGAGGGAAAGCATTATCTCGAGCCTTGAGGGGTCATTTCATAGTAGATCAATTTCTTTCAATTTTAATAGCTGAAAACACAGAATGCTTCAAAGATGAACAATCTATTACTTTGCTCCAAGAAATTTATGATAACCTTAAACAGAGCAAAGGGAGCATAGAGGAAAATGTGCAAAATGAAAATCTTTCAAATTTAAAATCACGCTTTTTTACAGAGCGGAAGAATCTATCATTTCCATCAACATCGAGGATAGCTGCTCTCTGGATAATATATTAAGACCTTATTAATCTTGTTCGTAATATCATTAGAGCCGATCGAATGGGAGACTGGGGGTTGCATTTAGATTCTGTTTCAAACTGCTTACCAATATTTGCTGCTGTTGGTCATTACAATTGCACAAAATCAGCCTTTCTGTATATCCAAAGTATGCAAGCCTTAAAAGAAAACAATCCAGAAGTTTACAAAAACTTTTCTGATGGCTATTTTGTTATTAGACGAAGTGATAGGGCATGGGCTGAATTGTCACCCGATGTAGTGATTGAACAAGTATTGATGCGGGCATTAAATATCACACGAGGTCTGACAAGAGGGACAGGTTTTAACGAGACACAGCGTGCGGTATGGCTTTTATCAATGCCAACTACATCAGCATATAATTTAAAAATGCAAGATATCATAAATACACATTTTGAAAAGAGCGAGCAGCATAAAGGAAGCTCCGTTTCAAGGATTGCTCGCGTACAGGAGGATACAAAAAAAGTTCTAATGTTTCTACGGCAAATTTCATCATTCAAGTCTATGGCAGGGTTGAAAAATATTGCTACTGGAGTTGTTGCTAATATTGATGTCGATGTAGACAATCTGATTTACATTGGACATGGAATAGCAGTGCTGTAGGAAGCGGGGGGGGAGGGGCAAAAGGGGCATTTGCCCCCCCAATATTATGGCTATTTTTTTAATTTTTTTTTGATGAAATTTAAAAATAAAGATTAAATGTTATGGAAGCCACATTTCTAACTGCTTTTTCTTCCCTACTTATTATATTGAATATCATTTCCAGTTTCTTAATTGGTCTGATTATAACATAAATAACATCCAACAACCCAGAATTCATATCTTTAACTCTTTTGATTCAATTTCGATTCAATTTCAATACTATCTATTATGTGCGCAAGTTATCAATATACAGTATTAGTTTTTATATGTAATTGAATTTTCTGAAGGAAAAAACTTTTTATTCACTTTATAATCACTCTCGTTTTTTATTGCAACACAATTAAAGAATAATAATTAAATTTTCAACCAATCACTTTCTTTTATAACAACCTTATTTGGAAAGGTTCGAAATCAATAGCGCTTCTTTTTAGAGTTACATATATTTTCACGAATTTTGTTCCTCAAAGTTGCTTAAACCAAAGATGCGGGAGTGTAGGAGTGCAGGAGTGATTCAGCCCTCAAGCTACCTATTCTTGCGTAACTAGGGGACTACAATTGTGGTCAAAAAATATTGGAACAATTTCGTACTTTTTGAGTATTACTCTGCACCACAAGCGATAAGTGAAAGAAGATATTTTTACTTAGCGCCATTTATCTATATGAGCCTTGAGCCTTGGGTGAATGGGTGAAAACCACCCAGCTCCCTTCTTTGCTGTTTTTGTAGCCCTTTAGGGGGGCTTCAAAGGGGAAACATCAAATTGCCCTTCCGCGATGTCGTTACTCAAAAAATAGCATGACAAATGGAAAGTAAAAATCTGAAAACTCAGTTTTACCCTGAATTCCAAATATTTTTGCCCACGATTGTAGTTTTTTACAAACCAGATGTTCGTATAAGAATGTGTAACAGTTGTTTAATGTTTATCATATTCTTAATCGACGATTGTCATTGACATTAACAACAAGAATATTAGATATAGGCTTGATGTAAATCTTTGGATATAGGGAAAAAATTATGTTTAATGCTGAAAATATACCTGGATGATTTTTTCCCAATACTTGGCATAAGTGAATAATGCCAAAACTCCCATAAAGGCTCTTATACCCGCATTGGTGAAGCATTCAAATCACCCCTGAAGGCCTCTGATGTAACACAACATACATTTGGCATATTTGAAATACCTCTAGTTTTTTTAGGAAATTGTGCCCCTCCAACCAAAATTTGCTTCCTACGGCACTGAATAGTTAGCAAAATGGGTATTAAAAATGGGTATTAAATGGGTTTTTAAATGCGTATTAAAAAGAAAAGACGAAGTTAAAACAATGTTTTCCAAGACATTAATGAGCCTTCAAGATTAAGAAAAGTGCATCAACTCAGATTTGCTATTTCAAAGACTCGTATTTCTAGTAAATTCCTCAAATATCGGTTATGAATATTGTAAAGGCTACGAAATATGTGCATCTCCACCAGCTGTTTGAGTCTTCAACTATGCTATTGAAAGTTGATAAACCGCAAATAACAAAAGCAGTATCAGAGTTTGTCAAGCGTCAAACAAATAAATCATGCATAAGTGATATGACTCAAAACACTGAAATATATGTTATTGACGGTGGCTCGTTGTTGCACAAAGTTGCATGGGAAAAAAACCTTACATTTAGAGAAATTGCACAAAAATATGTGAAATATGTTTGTCAAAACTTCAACAAGGGGAAAATTGTTTTTGATGGTTACCCTAGCGAACCAACAATTAAAGACAATACCCACAAGTGAGGCACAGGGTTATCTATTTCTCCACCGGTTGATTTTTCCCCAGACATGATTTTTCAAGGTAAAAAAGATATACTTCTGAAAAATCCTACCAACAAAGAAAGAATGATTCGTCTGATATCAGAAGAGCTCCAAATAGCAAAGTTTGAAATATTTCATGCTACAGATGATGCTGATTATGACATTGTAAGAATAGCAATAGAGTCATCTGTTGATTATCATACCACTGTAATAGGAGAAGATACTGATCTCTTAATTTTATTACTATATCATGCTGATATTATTGCGAAACCTTTATATTTCAGAAGTAGCAAAAGAGATGGGAAAAAAGTTATTCATAGGGTTTCTATTTAATAAGAAATTCGTGCTTACTATGTCCATCGTACAAAATGGGGTTACATCGTGAAAATCAAAATTAGAGGGAAAAAATAAAAGAACAACCAGCAACAATGCACGTGTTCTTTCATAAGAGCCAGACTGTGATCGACTAGTGTAATACTTTTGCTTAGTGGTTCCATAAAATACTTTTTGCAATATATCTTTAAATGGCTGGCACAAAGTGGACAAAGCACACTTTTTCAACTTTGAGGAGGGATCGTCTTCAAGAAATTCTTGTTAAAAGTTTGTAACTTGGAATCAATATATTTTCTAAAATTGTTTTTCTTTCAAGAAAACCACATCATTTACATATTTGAGTATGAAATTGATTATTTTAAGGGTACAACGAGGAAAGTCATAGCTTTATAAAAGTCTTTACTCAACTGAGTGTCAATAGATACATGTGTTATAGCGCTCTTCATCATTGATTTTTATTATTAAAAGAGAATTATATTTTCATTCAAAACGTGTACAGTTATAAGCAATGAGTATTTCAAATCATTTTCGATACAATGGAGTGCATTTTTTCAAAAATGAATAATATTAATGGCAGATATCAGAAAGTATATAAATATTTTGCCTTTCTAAATACCTCAAAATTTAAGAAAAATCCCTGTATAAATTTTATATCATTAGAAAGGTAAGTTTCCTCTATCAATTGATAGGAAAATCAGATTTTCAAATTTCTTTAGTTATCCCTTTCCTGTATCCTTAAAGGGCATTTCTCTTGAAAATGTTGCTTCTATTTTGACAAAAAAATAAAAAATAAAAATAAAAAGTCTGAGAACTTTTCGTCACAAGCTACTTTTAATAAGCCTAATAGTTTTGTATATCGCTAGAAAGAGAATTTACTCAGCTTTTCAATGCAACTTACAGTTTTGAAAATGGTTTAGCCGATAAATTTAGATTTATCTAGACCCTGGTAACACTTTTCTAGAGAAAACGTTAGGATGTACTGAAACAGCTGTGTCTAAGGAGCATTTTGTAGACATGCTCATTTTATGGAATATTTCAGCTAGGGTATAAGAACGAATTTAACCTTTCATTAATTCTCCCAATTTTTAAATTCTAACCCGGGCACCAACACCATAGCCATTTATATAGAACAGAATTAAATAAGACTTTTAATAAACACTAGACCTGCCAGACCACTAACAATGAAATACTGCTTGCGTTTACAGAACAATAAAAAAAACTATCATTTTTGTTAGCATTCCTCATGCAAAATTATGTATCATCAAAAGGCGCAACTTCAATCGAGGGAGCATAGTGGGAACTGTACCATTTTTAAGGGGCGGAAGCTTTGAAAAATTTGTGAATGTTACACAGGGTAAGATTTTGAAATAAGAAAATGCAAAGGCGGGATTGAATTTTAAGGCGGGATCCAAACTGAATAATGATTATTTTAAGTTTTAAGTAATGACAAAAACATCAACTCAAAAATAACAATAACAATGGCTATATCAATGGCAGGATGTCCATTCAATTGCAAGGTTCAATTACCATTTCATTGGCTTGATTGTTTTGACTGAATTATATTTGACTGCAAATGACAGTTTAATTAAAATCAGTTAAACGAATCTAGCATTTCGTTGTTATATAGATAGTTTGTTGGCTTTTATTTTGTTTCACTTTTCTTTATCTAAAATAAACGTGAAGCATGCTCAAGCATGATGGCTATTCTTCCCTTGAAAATATATGTGTCAATGAAAATATGACAGATTCAACATTAGTTGGTGATAAGATCATGAATGACGAATCAATCAATCTAGAAGAGGAAAACATCCCATTTTGAGGTATATTTCTATATGAAGGAGCGAAAATTATAAGAATAAGCTGTTTTTGTATGCAAATGGAGTCAAACACAATCATCTGAACTGTCAGTAATAAAATCGTCTTTATCAAACTTCGTCACCACTCTAGAGCTTCTCTTTAAACATGTTGCTAGAGCAAGCTACAACAATTGTTCATGTTGCATTTCTTGGAAGTCCTAATTTCGTATGATAATATTTTTTGATACCAAAGAGGGTTGTATTAAAACTTTATCACCAACTTTGAGTTTGCAGTGTGAAAACTTTCCATTTAACTTTTCAATGTTCCGCATTATTGCATATTCTGTAGCTTCTAAACTGTGGAGAAAGGGATATGTGGTTTCTTTACCAAGGGAGTTCAATGGTAAATCAAAATGCAATACATCGAATCTTTGAGATGGATCCCTTTCAGAATTCAGATGCAGGGGCGGATTTAGGGTGATGCAACTGAAGCATTGGACTAGGTTGATTTTTTCAAAGTTCTCAAGGAAAACATCATACGGAAGTAATTTCTCTGAAAATAAATTAACTTGAAAGAAAATTGATGTCCAACCAATTTCCATCAAATAATTTTTATCTTTCAGATCGGTATTCTCCAGCTTGGCAGCCTATGATCAGGAGTAGAGTAGGTCTCAACAAGGCCCACCTTGTGGTCTGGATAAATGACATAAGCTGTGAAAACTCCTAATTTCTGAGTTTAGTTTCTAATTTGTTTGACACATTTATGTAAATCCCTGTAAAAAAATCTTGAAGTCTCATTGGCTTGCTTTAAAAAAGGAGAACCCGTCTTATTGACAAGACGTTTTAATTGGTTTGCTTCATTTCAGGTTTACTTTGATTGGCTTGCTTCATTTGTATTTCGTTTTGATTGGCTTGCTTCATTTGAACTTCATTTTGATTGGTTTGCTTCTTTTGAATCGAGTCGTTCATTAACAATGCCCTCCTTCTTGGCATCGGGTCGTCCATTAACTGGATTGAAAGCAGAGCAGCACAAACCTTAAGTTAAGACTGCTATTAAAGAAATACCAAAGATAACAACAGATTTTCCATCATATTCGTCGCAAAAATTATAACGCAATTATAATGCTTTGATGGCTGTGCATCGTAAAATCTGGATAATCAAATTTTATTTTTGATATATATAATTACAAATTTCTCAATTTTGTCATGACTGTGTAGCTTAGTTGGTACGTTCGCTGACTGCGGAACCAATGGACGAGGGTTCAAGTCCAAGTATCAGATCTTTAATAGATATATTTTTCCTTTTTTCAATGTATAAGAAAGCAAAGAAACACGATACTTTATATAATGTCCATAATTTTTTTACGTGATGAAAATGGGAGTCCCGTATTAGCACCATTTTCTAAGAAAAAATTCTTCCCAGAGAGGTCAAATTTGCCGTTTTAGAGGGTCCCGAGTACAAAATTTTCTTCCTCGCCCAACCATGGTTGGCAAGAATTTTTGGGCAGTACAAATTAAGAAAAGTTGGACAGGGTTATGTAAAATTCTGTATCCGCCCCTGTTCAGATGACGGTTTTCTGATGAAGTAGTAATTGTAGCGGAGGCTTGTGGAATTGAATTAAACATTCTCAAAGACAATGTGCCTGACGTACATGACCGAAGGATTTCATTATAAACTTTCGCTCACATTACTTTTATGTTTTCAATTTATATATTAACCAACATATTAAAAAACGTCATTTATGCAGTGTCCATTTATGATTTATTTGAAGGAACATTTTTTCTGTATTTGCGTCACAAACATTTTTACTATTGACAAATATTTTAGAACAAAAGAAATTCGTCATTTATATTTTTCAAATCAAACTCGATTTGATTAGAAAATCCTAAATGAATGTAGAATCATGCGCACTTGTAATATATCAAGGTAATATATAAATGGGGTCCTCACACTAGTATTAATATATTGGTTAGTATATAAACAGAAAACATAAATGTAGTGTGAGCAAAGCTTAAGAAAGAGCAGTTTTATTTGTTTCATGCTCTGCATCGACTTCATAATCTTCATCATCTTCTTGATTGTCATCCTCTTTATCATCATTTTCATCATCTCCAGTATCAACATCTTCTTCATTGTATTGATTTTCTAAATCAATGCAACTACCATCCCAATCTTT
>JANSTP010334248.1:0-27293 GCA_025330745.1 Cladonema radiatum
ATTTTTTACTCCACTGGGTGCATGCCCCCAGTGGGTTAATTATAACATAAATGTCAGATTAAGTTTGAAGTATTACATTTAATTGCTGTTATGATTGGGTGTTTCAATTATCGCCCTGTAAAAATTTGTACGCTCTATTCTATATTTGGGTCAGAAAAGCAGAGTTAGTCCACTTTTAGCTTAAGTGTACCAGCCCTTGCTTTTTGTTTGCACAGTTCAGTTTGCACTCTCGTTATTTTGTTGTTGCGTGTGCCTGCTGTTTCTTGCCACGGTTTTAGGTGCGCCATGAAATGGTTCCGGGTGTTGTTGGGGGGTATAGCAAAAATCGCCGCAACTCATGCCTACTGTGATATATTTATTTCATGCTGTTACAAAAACTACGACGTTACAGTTTTACTTTTTCGGAACTGAAAAACTTTTTGCACATTGCGTTGCCCATGGTCGTTTCCACAGGCACAGACGCCATCATGATGTTTGTAGACAAACTCTTTTTGTCGCAGTACTCGGAAAATTCAGGAGAGGCGTACTTAAACGCTGCATTGATAGGCGGACTTACTTCCTTTGTGATAATAGCGTTTTTTTTGGTAACGGCGGGTTATTCCAATGCATTAGTAGCGCAGTACTATGGTGCCAAGCAATCTCATTTGTGCGCAAAAGTCATGGCCCAAGTGCTGTTTCTTAGTATTATGGCCTACCCTATTATTTTGTGTGTAAGCGCATTTGTGCCTGCTTTTTTTAAGCTTTTTGACCACTCACCGCTACAAACACAACTTGAGTCCTCGTACACGCGTATTTTGCTTTGGGGTGCGTGGTTTACAATAATGCGTCACGGCATAGGTGGGTTTTTCACCGGCATACACAAAACCCGCATTGTCATGCTAGCAAACGTCACAGGCATGCTCATAAATATTCCGCTTAACTACTTGTTTATTTTCGGGAAGGCGGGGCTCCCTGCCATGGGCGTTTCGGGTGCTGCCATCGCCACCATCATAGGGTGGGCAGCCTCTTTTCTCATATTGCTCATTGTATATTACAGTTCAGGCGTGCATAGAAAATTTACAACACGGATTAAGCCAATATTTGACCGTATACTCTTTAAAAAACTCTGCCGTTTTGGGTTTCCTTCTGCGGTGCAAACGGTGTTCGCCGTTCTCGTATTTGACTTTTTTATTTCGGTAATGAGTTCTTACGGAGAGTCGGTCGGCTCAGCCGTTACTATTGCCATTAATTGGGATTCGATGTTTTTCATTCCCATGCTCGGCGCAGGCTTTGCAACCACCGCCATAGTAGGCCAACACATGGGCGCACGAAATATATTTGAGACAAAGCGTGCGGTCTTTCTAGCCCTCAGCGTGATGATGAGCTACGCCATTATTGTGGCAACGCTTATGCTCGTATTTACCGCACCCTTAGTGGAAATATTTTTAAGCAAAATGAAAAACGCAGATGTGGTACGCCCCATGGCGCATACCATGGTGCGCCTCGCCTGTGTGTATTTACTCGCAGACGCGCTTAACATAGGCATTTCAGGCGCGCTGCGCGGCGCAGGAGATACGCGTGCCATCATGCTAATAGATATGTGTTTACAAGCACTCTTCGGTTTAAGTATTTACATATTTGCCATGAGCAAAATACTCTCTCCACTGGGGTCGTGGTTTGTTTTTATTGGCTACGCCATATCCGTCGGTTTAGGCATGCTCCTGCGATTTCTACACGGGCGTTGGCAGCACATCAGCATGGTGCACGACGTAGAGACGCAGCCTACTGCATAAACAAACTTCATGCTATGAATCACACTTTTTCGCTTTTGGTCGCCGCGCTTTTCGCGTGTTTTTTGCGTGTCGGGGTGTTCTGTGCTTGGTTTCCACTACACTGCGCAATGCCTCGTCAATATACGCATTAGGGGGCGTAATGGGTTGCAGCCATTCTTTTACTTGCGACATGAGGTTCTTCATGCTAGGGCGAGCACCATGCACGCAATACGTGGCAATGGTTTCTTCCACAAAGGCGCGCATGAAGTACGCAAATGCCTTAGAGCGAGTAATGTTCTTTGCAAACAAGGCATCGCATTCCGCGCAGTATTTACGCATTATCTCTGCGCGCCCTGAGGCGAGTTTGCTTTTGCCTGCTTCAAGCCACAGATGTACATTGGGTAACATGTACTGGAAGACACGGTATTTTAGACATAACTGTAATATTTCTACTAAGTTTCCACTTACTAGCACCTTCATAACCTCTTCTGTCATACGACTTCGAGAAATGCCTGCTATCAGATGACTGTTTTTTCGTATGTCTCGGCGTATTGAGAATGGAAGTTTTAAATGACATTTTGCGGAAAATTTCAATGCTCGCAACATGCGCACAGGGTCTTCTTGAAATTCTTTACGTATGGGTACAAGTACGCCCCTTTTTATATCATTAATTCCATTTTTGTAGTCTATAATTTCCCTTGTTTTAGGAGAATAGTACAAGGCATTGCATGTGAAATCACGCCGCAAGACATCTTGGTCTATTGTGCCATACATCGCAAGGTTCGATGGGTCAACGACATCATCAACATTGCTGCGAAATGTTGAAACCTCGATAGCTTCGCTACCACGAGTGTTCACTAAGACAATGCGAAACTTCTTTCCTACAATGTGGGCTCGGCGAAACAAACGGCGTATTTTATTGGGATGAGCATCCGTTACAATGTCAAAATCTTTCGGTTGCTTGCCCTGTAACAAGTCTCGTACTGCACCACCAACCACATATGCCTCATGCCCGTGTTTAAGAAGATTCCCTATTATATGACGTGCATACGAATCTATATGTGAAAGTCGTATGGAATGTTCGTCTTCCGTATAAATCTTTGCTATGGACAGGAGTTTCCCTTTATGGTTGTACCCATAACGTTCCTTCATGTATTACATACTATATGATTAAACGCACAGAAAATGCAAGAGTCTAGTACTGGAATCGAAATCCTGTTGCAAGGCCAAATTCATTGTTAATAGGCTCATATGATCCCTGGATGTCTAAATAAAATAGCCAGAGCTTGAGTGCAAAGCCTCCATAGAGACGAACGCCACCATTGATAATAGTATGATTGTAATTAAGACCTTCTTTATTGAAAATATCTGATTTTATTTTCCCTTTATTTTTTACAAAAGTACTTATGTCGACTGCTTTCGCTTTCTCGTCATTAAATTTTACGGTGGGCTTCATATTACTTGCAAAAGTTAAGGAACCAATAATAATAAAAGGCTCCACACCTATATAAGGTTCAAAAAAAGAGCCAAGAAGTTTGCTTAATTGTAGGGGAAGACCTATAACGTGGTCTGAAAAATTGAATGCAACCTTAGGATCTTGGAGAGTAATTGTGATAGGCCTATTTTTTACCATTGACCTAAAAGACATATGATTCCAAAACCACTCCATTTTACTAAGCGTGTAGGCGTATTTCAACCCAATGGAAATACCGGGTTTTTTGTCTTCATCTTTTAACAAAGCATATCGAAAGTCTCCACCTACAGTCAACTTAGAAAATGAAAGCCCTGTGCTAACCTTAATTGGAAGATACATAGCATGTAACCCAATATCAAATGGAACATTGCCACCTCCAAAACGGAGTGTAGCCACAGTCCCCATCCCCATGCCCGGAACATGCTTAAACAGATTATCTGGAGAAACCGCTGCAAAAGCACCCTCAGCATTTGATAACAATTTGCCAAAGCCATGTATGTCAAATACAAGGGCGGCACTAGCCCCTAAGGACATATGAGGAAATTTTACAAGATTTGACGTACTAGGCGTTGTTGCAAGTAAATTTGCATGTCCACCTGCAGAAAGAAGCCGTTTATGAAATTTTTGTACACTGGAAACAAATTTGTCTATAGAAGTACTAGTTATAAACTGTGCATGTGCTATCCCAGAACCAAAAATCAAGATCAATACTATATAGATACAACAGATATTTTTTTTCATTACCATAAGACTATAGCCAACCAAAATACTCATTACAATACATACCCATGACATTGTAATGGTTTTGTAATAAAATAACAACAAAAAAGCAATAATTTTTTTGTTTTTAAAAATGGTAAATATAAAGGCATAATTTGCATCATAATTTTGTTTTTTTGTTATTTTTTCACATTACATTATTTTTAATAGTAAAAACGTATATTATCGAATTGGTGCATGCATTCAAATTTTTGGATGATATGGCAATGAATCTTTATTATTACTTGAAATCATGCTAAGGCCATGTGTCTGAGCATAGTACATGTCGATATCGAGTATAATAAGCTTGAGAATAATATGTGCTCTTGGTAGCTCAATAGGATAGAGCAATCGCCTCCTAAGCGATAGGTTACGGGTTCGACTCCCGTCCAGAGCAGAAATTGTTGGATAATACTTTTCACAAAGGTATTATATGAAAGAAATTGAATAAAATTATGAGAAAATTTATAAAACCTTTGGTGTTTTTAGCCATTGCAATGATACTGTTGTTAGTACTTTGGCGATATGACTTTGATCGCTATTTTTCACTTTTATATGTAAAATCACAACTCGATGTTTGGCGAGCCTTGGTGCAAGATAATTTTGTGCTTATGGCAAGTACTTTCTTTGGCCTGTATGTGCTTGTTACCGCCGCGTCTCTTCCGGGGGCATTAATTATGACGTTGCTTGCAGGGGCATTATTTGGCTTGGTATGGGGAGTGGTACTCGTTTCGTTTGCAAGCACGTTTGGAGCAACGCTGTCTTTTTTGGTTGCGCGTTTTTTACTACGTGCAAGTATTTCAGCAAAGTTCAACGCACAATTTGAAAAAATAAATAAAGGTGTGGACAAAGATGGTGCCTTTTATCTTTTCGCCTTACGCCTTATTCCTGTTATTCCTTTCTTCGTTATAAACCTTGGGATGGGTCTCACACGCATGCGTGTTTCTACCTATATGATTGTAAGTCAGTTAGGGATGCTCGTGGGCACCTGTGCATATGTAAATGTTGGCCGCAGCCTCGCTAGTATTGAACGCGTCTCTGGGCTCTTGAGTACGCAAGTACTCATATCCTTTGGCATTCTAGCAATAATTCCTATGCTCTCGAAAAAAGTTATCAGTGCTATAAAGGCACGGCGTGTCTACAAAAAATTCAAACATCAAAAGCCCAAAAAATTTGATGCCAACGTCGCCGTCATAGGTGCAGGATCCGGAGGACTTATTGCTTCTTACATAGCGTCGGTAGTACAAGCACGTGTGATACTTTTTGAAAAAGCAGAAATGGGCGGCGACTGCCTAAACCGCGGGTGCGTGCCCTCAAAAACCATGATAGCTATAAGCAAACTCGCCTGTGCGCAAAAGGAAGGAAAGGCAGTTGGTATTGAATACACGCGTCCTTTCGTCTCTTTTTCTAAAGTCATGAAAGCCGTGCATCAGAGTATTACGTCTATAGCTCCACATGATTCAGTAGAGCGCTACGAACAATTGGGGGTAGAGTGCGTGCGAGAAACTGCGAAAATAACTTCTCCTTGGGAAATTACAACAAAGTCGCGCACGGTAAGGGCACGCAGTATTATCATTGCAAGCGGGGCTGCGCCCAACATGCCGAAAATACCAGGCTTAATTGAGGCAGAGCCTTTTACTTCTGACACCATATGGACGCTTAAAAAGCAGCCGAATTCTTTATTGGTCATTGGTGGAGGCCCCATAGGTTGTGAACTTGCTCGTGCCTTTGCACTTCTCGGTAGTTCAGTAACCATGGTTCAACGCGCAGAGCAAGTGTTACCCAAGGAAGACGCCGATGTAGGGGCATTAGCACAGGAAAGTCTTGAGTCTGCCGGAGTTACCGTGCTTACCAATAGTACCATACTAGAAATAAAAAAAGGTGCTACGCGTACATCAAAAAAACACAGCGTTGTTATAAAAACGAAAGAGGCAGTAAAAAACTTTACCATACTATGTGATGCTATTTTGGTTGCTACCGGACGCACACCATGCGTAAAAGAGATGGGGCTTGAGGACATAGGCATAGAACTAAACAAAAATGGTAGTATTGCCACAGATAAGTACTTGCGTACGTCTATGCCTAATATATACGCAGTGGGCGATGTAACTGGACGGTATCAGTTTACCCACGCTTCGGGACACATGGCATGGTACGCCGCAGTAAACGCGTTGTTTGGCAAAATGAAAAAGTTTGCCGTAGATTATCGCCTCATTCCTGCTGTTACATTTTTGTCTCCGGAGATAGCTCGCGTTGGGCTTACCGAAAGGCAAGCAGTTCAAAACGGCGTAGCGTACGAGGTTACTAAGTATGAAATGAAGGAATTGGATAGGGCGATAGCAGAACGTAAGACTGAAGGGTTTATAAAGGTGCTAACTACGCCTAAAAAAGATACAATACTCGGTGCAACTGTGGTCTCAGAACGCGGTGGAGAAATACTCGGTGAGTTTATTCTTGCAATGAAGCACGGTATAGGTTTAAACAAAATATTGGGTACCGTACACCCCTACCCAACGTTTATAGAAAGTGCAAAGGCCTGTGCGGGGCTTTGGAAAAAAGCGCATGCACCACAGAAACTGCTTAATGTAGTAGGCAGGGTACTGAGAATGGGGCTAAAACAAAAATAGTATTCCTATAAACGTTCCAAAGGCACTGCCAAGCGTGGTTAAGAAAAAAACCAACAAGGTACGTGTTACCCTGTTTTTATAAAACGATTTTAAATTCAATTTCATGGTTTGTAATTTAGAAAGATCTTCTACGCGGGGTTTGCGAAAAAAAGTCTCACTTAAGCCGGTTACAAAACCAACACCTATGAGCGGGTTTATAGAAGTAAGAGGTGCTGATAGAAATGCAAGTAGCATAGTTACCGGATGTGCCCACGCCATAATTGCGCCTATAAGACTCAAAGAGCCATTAATGAGATACCACTCGATTATATTTTGCGTACCTTGAGTAGCTCCGCCTTTGTAAAACCCCCAAATAATAAGCGAAATAACGATTGCAGGCACAACGTACTTTGCAATGTGAAATTTTTTTTGGGGAATGTGCTCTAGTTCTCGCAAACGTTTGTGAAGTAGTTCTTGTGCTTCAGGTGTTTCAGAGGTATTGTCGCTCTGTGATATTTGGTTAAGCCGCTCAAGGTGCCGTGCAACTCCCGGAACATGGGCCGCACCGAGCACCGCAAGTATGTGCGTGCCCTTGCTTTCTAATAACTTCATGGCAAGATATTCATCGCGTTCATCGACAAGCACGGCCTTAAGATTGGGCAAAAACTTCGCAAGTTCTTCCATAACCCCGCCCTGTAAAGACATGGTTTTTAATTCATGGAGTTGTTCTTCGGATATTTTCTCCCGGGAGAAAACCATGGCAATGAGTGAGGCCAAAACCTTTTGTTTACCCCAAAATGAAGAACATACCCATGCACGTTTAAGCGTAACATCAGCAGCCCTGTCGATAAGTTCACAGGGTATTTCAAGACGCTTGCTTTCTTCTACGGCCGCTAACATATCGGAGCCCGGAATTACTTTGAGCATGTCACCAAGCCGCCGTTGGAATGCAGCAAGCACAAGAGACGACAAAAGCATCATGGCTTTTTTTTGCTTGATTACACTAAAGAGGTCTAGTTGTTCAAAGCTAGTGTCTTTATTTATAAACTTGTTATATCGCACGACATCTAACTCCACGGCAACGGCATCGATGTCCTGCGTACTCGCGACCTCACGTACATCCTCCACGCTTTGTTGTGAAACATGAGCCGTACCAAGTAGCGTAATGCGCTTGCCCCGTACGATAACTTCGTGTACATCAGGTGCTGGTTTTTCATCAACAATATTCTCTTTTATCTTTTCATTTTGGTTGTATTTATTAGTCTCATCTCCTGAGGCCATGTATATTGTGATACAGTGCGGTTTATATTTCACAAAAAACTCCATATAATAAAATGCTTTAAAAACGTAATTTTATTATAGTAAGAAGTAGCATCATTCATGCGCAAATCATATTATGAATAAGCATTATTTTATTTTTCCACTTTTATATTGCCTCATTATGCTTGTGCTGCTTTTTCAGTATGTCTCTACTGAACAACAAACGACTTTGAAATGGGGAGAACTCACACTCGTCGTAAACAAGCAAACACAATTACAAACAGACGGAAAGAGTATTTTGCCTCCTGAGGGAAGTAACATCCAAAGTGCAAAAATACGATTGGGGAAAATACAATTTTCGTTTAATCCTGCTAGTCCCATAAACGTAAACAATGCGCAACTCTTGTTGTATAAAATAGTGCCACTTGCCGCACAAAGCGGGTTTTCGCTTTTATTTGGAAGCCCCATTCCCTCAGAGACTACGGAGGATGCAAATTCTGCATTAAAAGCACACGCCATGACCATGACATTTCAAGTCAATGAAATTTTCAAAGACGAAATAATTATTTCCATTCATTCCAAGCATCAACAGAGTGTTATTTCGTTCAGGACACCCTTTGACGCCCGATCTACAAAATCTATAAACGCCCTCACTGAAAACACAATACAAGCACTCTCCATTTCGGCCTCGCGAGGAAGAGCATACTTGCTGAGAATATTGGGTGAAGGGCAATTTTTAAAGTCCAAGGGTCGTTGGCACATAAAAACGCAATCTCAATACACGGTAATGCGCTATGGCAACACAGAAGTCCATGGATTTAAAACAATAGAAAAAATCCCAATAATATCCAACACCATTCGAGAGGACTCCAAACGCGCTATACAAAATTACATAGAGAAAGCATACCGTGGATGGACGAAGACGCGATATGATGACAAAACCGCGACGTATTTACACCCAGAGGGCGTCTACGGTTTTTCAGAACAAGCACTGGTTGCTTCTTTTGCAGAATCAAAAAAGCGCGGTGATTTTATATCAAAGCGTCTTACCTTTGATCGAATTGCACATTTGTACAGAAACGCCCGCACATGGCGCAGTGCTGCCTTGCGTTTTGAAAACCCGCAGGTAATAGCGCAATATATAAGAGATGCAAAAAATACACAAAACAATGCTAGGCAATCGATGCAGCAGAAGAATTATGCGCTGCTACTCGACATTACTCTTGTAGAAACTGCCCACGCTTTTTTTGATGCACCTGTTCAAAAAGAATTGTTGTCATTTATACAAGATATTCCCTCTTCGGTTCTTTCTCCCCAAATTGCGAGTTCGCTTTTAATACAGTACAGTATGAGCGCATGGGCAGACTTTAAAGAACGTATTGCGGAAAAAAAATCCGTGCTCGAACAAATTATTTTAGAAAACATAACCGTGGCCAATGCGGGCTACTTGTTACGGCAAAGTGCAAATGAACTTACAATGTTTTACTCCGTCATAGCAGGGCAATACCTCGCGCAGTTTGGAAAAACCAATGCTATTAAAAACATAGGGCACCGCATGATAGTAACCGCGCTAAGCTTGTCGGACGAGGTTGGATTTTTACCGAGAATATACGTCCTAAAAAATAAAACGACCTTTTCACTCGGTTTCATAACCCCGGAAATGCTCTACCATGTGCTGGTATCTAACCCATATTATCCACACACCGACCACAGCGCGTACAATACACAGGCAGTCTCTGCGTCCATAGTGCCACAAAGCGATGAGGCAACTCTTGTAGTGCTTGCAACCGCGCCACACAAAACAAGCGTTGCAGCAAAACGCATACATGTAGAAGTAGAAATTCCGAATATAGACACAACACAATACGTGTTTATACTGCAGGTCCCGAAGCCAAAAAACATATACGCATTTGACACCCTGTGGTCAGGCGAATACTTTATTAGCAAGACCTCACGGGCAGTGTACTACGACGCTAAAAACAATATCGCCGTAATAAAAATAAACAGCAAAAAGCGGCAAGAGCGCATTTCTTTTTTTTACTAACCTTATTAGTATATCTCATGTAAATGTAATGCCGACTTGACTTTCATAAGTAAGGATAGTAAAAACTCATGAATATTTTTTATTTATTAAATCTATGTGGCGTTCTTGCATTCTCAATTTCAGGGGCATTGAAAGCACTAAACCACAAGTTAGACATTCTCGGCGTAATTATTCTCGGTATCATCACGGCTACGGGCGGCGGAGTCATACGCGATGTAACATTGAACCTCTTCCCATCCATATTTCTCGATAATGCAGCACTTCTGCTTGCTATTCTTGCATCTTTATTCTCCTTTGCGATAGGCACGCACATACAGAAGCGAAAAAAACTCATTGCGTATTTCGATGCCCTTGGTCTTGCGATATTCTGCGCGCTTGGTGCTGAAATTGCGACACAGCAAGAGAACGTTTCACTTTCAAGCATTATTTTCACAAGCGTTATTACGGGTACCGGCGGCGGAATCTTGCGAGACGTATTGGTACGCGAAGTTCCCTTTATTTTGAAAAAAGATGTGTATGCAACTTTATGTATTGCAGGTGCAATACTTTACTACGTCTTATTGGCGCATATTCCACTTGCCCCTGTGCGCATGTACATAGTAAGCACTGTGGTTTTCATTGCGCGTGTTGTGGCAATACGCTTTGAACTCTCGTTACCCAAAGGCTCGTTGTAGCCCTAGTTGCTGTGTATGCCCATATAGCTGCACACCTACTCAAGTTGTAAGCGCGACTTAAGTGCATGAGCTATGGTCATTTTATCTACATATTCAAAATGCGCGCCCATGGGTATTCCATGGGCTATCCGCGTAAAAGAAATTGTCATTTTTTTTTCGTTGCACATATCGTATATATAGCGTGCCGTAGTCTCACCTTCTATGGTCGAATTAGTTGCGAGAATTACTTCTGTAATATGTCCTGAGTTCACTTTTTTCTCAAGTGCAGCCATGTTCAGCTGTTCAGGCCCAACTCCATCCAAGGGAGAAATCAAGCCCCTCAATACGTGGTAAAGCCCAAAGTAAGATTGACTGCCTTCCAAGGCCGTAATATCCTGTGGATGCGCAACCACACACAATTGGTGTGTATTTCGTTTGACATTGCTACAAATTTCGCACAATTCTGCGTCGGTAAAGTTGCCACAAGCCTTACAAGGGTGTATGCTGCTGTGCAAGTCTTCAAGTTCATGGGCAATGTGCTTTGAAATTGACGGCGACTCTTTCAGCAAGAAGTACACAAAGCGCAAGGCCGTTTTTTTTCCAACACCCGGCAGCCGCGCAAGCAGCTGTGAAAGCCTCTCTATTTTATTCATGCGTTTTTACCGAACCACCAAAAATATCGAGAACAGACTTAATGTTCTGCGAATATTCTTCACCATTTTTAACACTTGCAACAGCAACACTGGTAGGCAGAGCCTTACTTTTTTCATTCTCAGGCTTACTTAGCCCCGCCTCCTGCAACACAGCCTCCACTGCAAACTCTACACCGTATACACGCTGTACCGCCTGTGTAATGTTTTCCTGTGCTTTTTCAAAAGTAGAAAACGCAAAGGCGTCTGAAAAAACGCATGTCAGTACTTTTTTCCTTTTTTGTATGCGCGCAGCATCCAAAATGACGAGGATCCTTTCATCCTCTTCTCGTAGCAGATCTAGCACTTGTGCCCACGCAGGCTCTTCTGCTATGTTATGCGTTTCTACTTCCCCCGCTTGCGTATTGACGCTGCTGTTAGTTTTCTCTTGGTCACATGGTTGTGCAAATGCTGGTGGCAACGCTGCATTTTGCAAACGCTCAAGTCGCGCTACAAGTTCCGTAGGTGAAAGATAGCGCGAAAGCGCGCAGAGCTCTGCAAAGGTAAGTTCAACTTCAAAGCGCTGATTAGTCGTATAGCGTATGTTGCGGTAGCATTCAAGCAGCAAAGACAATGCGTGTTCTACTTGCGTGTGGCTCAATGTCTCGTGCACTGCAGCATCAAATTGCGAAACACCATAACCTAGCAAGGACGTGGACGCTATACCGGCCTTAATAAACAAAATGTTGCGCATATACTCGCTTGTTTCAAGCACAATGTGTTCTGAAGCAACCCCATTTGCATACAAAGAGTCAATGAAAGACAGAGCTTCTTTTTTTTCGCCTTTTACGCAGTGCAAAAACAAGGCATTGAGCGCGCTCATACCAATGAGCCCTATGTGCTTTTTTATGTGCTCAAGCGTAATCGATGCCCCGCTAAAGGCGCACACTTGGTCAAAGAGCATGTAGGCATCGCGCATGGAACCGTCTGCCTCCTTTGCAATCCATATCAAGGCATCTTCCTCGGCGGATATCTCCTGCGCAACACAAAGCGCGGAAAGTTTCTCGACAATATTTTGTATGCTAATGCGCTTAAAGGCAAATTGCTGGCACCGCGAACGTATGGTCGCCGGCACTTTCTGTAACTCAGTGGTTGCAAAAATAAATACCACGTATTCGGGTGGTTCTTCTATAGTTTTCAAAAGCGCATTAAAGGCACTGTTAGAGAGCATGTGCACTTCATCTATAATGTATACCTTATACAAAAATTGTACGGGCTTGTAGCGTATCTCATCCCTAATACTGCGTATGTTCTCTACGCTTGTATATGATGCGCCGTCTATTTCCATCACATCCAGCGAACGCCCATGCCGTATATCATCGCTTCCGTCGTAATTTAGCTGTGATATGTCGTTCTCACTTGGACGATTAAGTGCAAGAGCAAGCAACCGTGCGGCAGAAGTCTTGCCCACACCTCGTGGGCCGCTAAATAAGTATGCGTGTGTACTTTGCGGCGCGGTTAGAGACCCCAAGAGGGTGTTTACTATAAAATCTTGTCCGGCAAGTTCTGAAAAAGATTGAGGGCGTAGCCTGTTAGCAGTAGATTCATAGGAAGTGTGCATGCTACTATTGTACAGTTACCTAAGATTTTTTTAGGTAGGGTACAGCGTAGCACCGCAACAAATCAAGTAACAACTAGCGCTTTGAAAACTGAAATTGCTTACGAGCACCGGGTTGTCCATACTTCTTACGCTCTACAATTCTAGAATCGCGCGTTAACAAGTCGTGCTCTCGCAGCTTATCGCGAAGCTGCGTGTCTGATTCTACCAAGGCGCGCGCAATACCCAAGGATATTGCATTGGACTGACTAGCCGTGCCTCCGCCAGAAACGCGTATAACGGCATCCCACTGCTCCTCTTGATTGACAACTTTCAAAGGACGAACGGCATCTCGCATGAGTTCTTGCCTGTGAAGCAAGGATTCAATAGTATGCTTTTTGTTAATAGATATTTTCCCCGTTCCCCGACGTAAAAACACGCGGGCTATAGACGTTTTACGCCTTCCAACTCCAATGTATTGTTCCATTTATTTCACCTCAAATGGTACGGGTTTTTGCGCTGCATGGGTATGCTCAGCATCGGCAAAAACCTTTAAATTTGTGAATAATTTTCTCCCCAAACTATTTTTAGGCAACATAAGCCTTACTGCTTGCTCAAGGGGAAAGCATGGCTTGCGCTCAATTACGTCTTTAAAATTCTCTTCACGCAACGAGCCTGGGTAGCCACTATGGCGGTAATACATTTTTTTCTCGCGCTTTTGCCCTGTAAGTTTTACGTGACGAGCATTGACGATAATAACGTAATCGCCAACTTCTTGATGTGGCGTAAATTCCACCTTGTGCTTGCCACGTAACAAGTGTGAGGCAGCAACCGCCACCTTGCCCAAAACCACATCCTTAGCGTCGATAACATGCCAATTACGCGTTATATCTTTGGGATTCACAAATATTGTTTTTTCTACAATCATAATTATTCCATGTAACAGTTTATTTTAAATAGGTAAAGATATTGTATATAAAGCGCAAGGCATTGTCAAATGAATATGTCGCTGCGCAAGAGTGGTTGAGGCGGGTTGTGGCCGACGTGCTAGGCGCAAAGGTGCGAAGGCCTCAGATGGCTGTTGTTTCTTGTAAATGCTAACGCATAGATTGTTTCGTATTGTGTGTTTACATGCGCTGTTGCTGTCGCACAGGCGTGCTACGCGTTTCCCCTTTATGGCAGTCGCCATGCTTGGTCCCATTTCTGGGATGAGCGTCTGTGTAGAAGGCTGTAAGAAGGGCGGTTGCTGGTAGGGCGAGGGTAAGTGTAGTACTATAACACCATGGTATTTTCTGCATTCTCGTTTTTTCTTGGCATAATTATTACTTTTGTCATTACGGCTTTGCTTACCTGGGCGGCAACTGCTTTTTTGCTGACTGCGCGCGCACAAAAAACGCTGCTTGCCTCTGAGCAAGAAAAGGCTGCGGCGCAGGCGAAGGTTACGCATTTGCAAGAAGCACTTGAGAGCGCACGCAATATTGAAGCGCAGCTTGCGCACACCTTTGAGAGCCTTTCCTCGCGCGTGCTGAGAGAAAATTCCTCCACCTACTTAGAGCACACAAGGCAGCACTTGCACCGTATTGTAGACCCTCTGTTGAATGATATGCAGAAACTTGAGGGGAATATTCGCGACATGGAAACGAAGCGACAAGGCGCATACTCCTCAATGGTGACGCGGCTTACCGGGCTTAATGAACAAATTGTGCAGCTTCAACAGGCAAACAAAACCTTAAGCACAAGCGCGCAGGGTTTGCGTAACGCCTTGCAGTCAGAGCACGCCACGCGGGGCAAGTGGGGTGAAATGCAACTGCGCCGCATTGTGGAGTTTTCAGGAATGAAACAACACATAGACTTTGAGACGCAAGTGAGTTTTAGGACGGACGCAGGTGATACGAAACGCCCGGACATGGTTGTGTACTTACCTCAGGAAGGCGCAGTTTTTGTGGATGCGAAAGCACCTATGCAGGCCTACCTCGCTGCATGCGAAGCAAAGGCTACCGGTGAGAAAGAAACCTTGCTAGAAAACCACAAACGAGCCTTACGCGAACACATAAAGAGTCTTGCAAAAAAAGAGTACTGGAATATGGGTGGGCACAACACGCCGCAAATGACCATTTTGTTTCTACCCTACGAAAGCGGGCTTGGTACTTCGTTTGAGCGGGACCCCACCTTGTTGGACGAGGCATTGGAAAACAAAATTATTATTGCAAGCCCAACAACCCTCTATGCGTTTTTAAAGGTAATTTCCTACGGATGGATGCAAGTTGATCTTTCTAAAAATGCGCGTAAAATAGCAGACGCGAGCAAGGAACTTGTAGATAGGTTTAAGACTTTTTCCAACCATTTTTCCGCAATACGCGGTGGGCTTTCGCAGGCTAGCAATGCGTTTAACAAGGCGACCAGCTCTTTTAATAGCCGCCTCATGCCTACCATGCGTAAAATAGAAAACCTGCGCGGCGGCGGCAACGCGTTTGAAGAACAAGAGACCTTAAACCTCGATGGTATGCATTAAAAAGTAAAGCCGCGCGCACCGCAGCCCAGCCCTAACGTGTACGGTGCTTACACGCTTGGTACAGTCAGCCTGACTGCCTTGCAAAAATTAGGAATTTTGTCCTTATTTTATCTGTATGTTTTGATAGGTATGCTCGCTCTTGGGTGTGGATTTTTTGCAAAATACGAATATTAAACATTTGAATATTTGCATTGCAATGATTACGTGTGTAGAATACGGTTTTAGGAGCCGTAGGCGCGAGGAAAATTTAAGTTTTTGTACAAAATGCCGACACTATAAAATGTGAAAACCATGGCTCATATTCTCAACATAGCGGCACTTATAGTACTGGTGACGTGCGTGGGGCAGGCAGAGCAACTGCCGAGCATAACCCCTCCCGTAACGCAAGGCTCGCAGCCGCAGTCCTTTAACCATTTATTGTCAACTCACCAGCTACACGGCATAGCCTCTTACTACGGAAAAAAATTCCATAATAAACGCACAGCTAATGGTGAAATTTTTAACATGAACACACTTACGGCGGCGCACCGTACGTTACCCTTTGGTACCGTGGTAGAAGTAACTAACCAGAATAATAATAAAAGCGTTACCGTGCGCATAAACGACCGCGGCCCTTTTGTAAAAGACCGCGTTATAGACTTGTCAAAGTACGCGGCCTCTGTAGTAGGTATGATAAACAGCGGGACGGCTCCGGTACGTTTACGGGTTTTACAGGTGGGGAAAGGCAGAAGCAACGACCCGCAGGCTATGGGCTTGACGAGTATTCAAATTGCAAGTTACTTGCAAAGACAGCGCGCAGAAGAGGTGGTGCAATATTTGGGCGCACATGGCCTGAAAGCACAGGTAGAAACGTCACATCAGTTTTACAGAGTTGTCATTAAAAATTTAAACGACGCGGCGCAGGTAACACGTACACAAAGCAAGCTTAATCAACTGGGTTTTGAAGACGTGTTGGTACGCAGAGTACTTCAGTAAATACACGGCTTTGGCGTTTGTTTACACATTAGCGCGCGGCTATTGAAAAACTAAATGAGAGCCCTCTGCCGTCGGGGTTGCCGAGAAGGTCTCCCCCTATGCCTAGGTTTAGTGTACAGTCTAGATTTAAGGGGTCAAAAAAATGAAAAATGACTCCCGGTCCTATGGTGTGGCGAGTATTGGTAAGCAGCATATGATAAGCATTAGCGGCGGCACCCACGTCGTAAAAGAAAAAGCCGCTAAAGGCTACCGAAGTGTTGCTGAGCCCCCCTATGCGGTACTCAAGAGATAGTGCGTAGGCCATATCGCCTATGGCGGTCCGTAGCGGATAAATGCCTCGGCGCTGAAGGGAAAGGACGCGGGCAGTTGTGTTGTAAAAACCTTGGAGGACATTTGCCTTTGCGTAAAAAGGGCGCGTGGCGGTTTTTACAAACCCTGTCGCAAAACCAAAGCGCAGTTGTAATGCGTGGTGCACAGGTTCGCTTACAAATGCGCCTTGCAAAGTTAGGTCTACACCAAATACGTCGTACATTTGCAAGGCTTGTTGCGCGCGCAGGTTGCCAAAACCCAGTATGTATGGTGCTGTTATTGTAACGTTACTTTTGTACACGCCGGTATTTCCAAAGGTCAAGGAGTAATGAAGGCTGTTGCGCACGTCAATTGCAAGGCCGGTTTGACCTACGCTGGGCAACCCGCTGTGTTCAAGGCTGGCGTTAGGCACCGTGGGGTTTTGTTTTTTTATGGTGGAACTACCTGTAAAGGTTGTGCCTAGTTTGTACTGCACCGTGGGGTGGAGCACAAAGCCCAGCGTAGTGCCTGCGCCGTACAGCAGCGATTGCACCGAGAGGTTTGCTGTGCTTAAGGCAGGCAGTAACCAATAATTGTAGAAATTCGCCCCTACATTGAAAAAACTGCGCCCGTAGCGCCCTGCTCGCACGCGAAAAGGGACTGATTGGTACTGGAGGTCGAGCTCTTGCCTATTAACACCAGCATAGACCACAAGCCCAAGCCCGCTGGGTCGGTGTATGCCTATAACCCCGTAGGCATTGCCAAAACCAAAAAGCAGCCCCTTCCGCCTGTGTAGGCTAAAGTACACGCTTATGCGTTTGTATTTTTCTGTGGATCCGCGCGCTTCTATTTTGTAGTGTACCTCGTTTCCCTGCTGTTTGTTATAAAAATATGGGAGTTTTCGCAGTCTTAGAAGTGAAAAATACATCTTTTGCTGTATATTTTTAAAGGGTAATATGTCGCCTTCACGAAAAGAAATACGTTGCATAAACAGTGCGCGCCGCGGTGGGCTAGGTTGCGTAGCATTGTGCTCTTGAGCTTCTACAGGAGAGGTTGTCTTTATGCTAATGTGTATGCTGCCTACTTCTACAAGTTCATTAACTAAAACTGACGGCGGTGTAGGACTAGTGTCTGCGACCTTTTGATTGCGCGGCTGCGCGTGCAGTTGCATAAGGGTTAAACAGAGCACTGTGTACAAAAAGCAGCATGTACGCTTCATGCGCGTAAACCTCCTTGGTGAGTATTTTCAGTGTTTTTATAATACTCAAAATACTCATTGCAGGGTGTTTTGCTTGTGCTGGCGCACGGGCGGTTGTACATGCGGGGTGCGGTCGATGCAATAGGTGTTGTAATATATAGTGATTTTTGCAAAAGAATGTGCTTTTTATATGAAAAAATAATTAATTTTTTTATTATTTGTGTTTTTTTCTGAATATTGATGGATAGGAATTCTGGGTTGAAATATTTACGTATTTTTTTTAGAAGTTTTTTAACTAAATAATTGCAAATGTATTGCATAAAAAAAATAAAAAACTTACACTTATGTAAGTAAGTTATAAATTCATTGTAATGGAGGAAATTATGAATAAACATGTTTTTATTATTTTGAGGGCGATGCATGCATTGATGTGTGTGTCCGCACTATTGGGTATTGCGATTTTTATCGGATGTCCTACGGAAACTCCCGCTTCTAATAATAGCGGAGGTAGGGGTAATACAGGAAGTGCGTCTGTGTTCAAACTTGTCGAAAATGCTACGAAGGAAACGATTGTAGCAGCAGAGACAGTAGAAACATCGGCGAATGCATTATTGAATTCTACGACTAGTGGAACAGGTATGCTAAGGGCAGCGAATAAGTTGCATTCGGATGCACAGTCAATGTATGACAAGGCAAGGGATACAAAGGATGCAGCGCAAAAGGTAGTTGATGAGGTTAAGGCCGATGAGAGCAGTGCATCTGCGAGTTCAGGGTCTTCGTTTATAACTTCTAGCGTAACGGCTGGGAAAAAAAGCGCAAGGTTAGTAGCTGCAAAAGCTGCATTAGATGTTGCGATAAAGGCACTTCAAAAGGCTGACGCGGTCCTTAAGGCTGCTGAAGCTGTAAAGAAGGATGCAGAAAATAATAACATACGGAATGTTGAAAAAATACGAGAAGTTATAAAGGTTATAGCAAGTATCAAGATTGTAGTAAAGCAGGTACAAGTAGTAAGCAAGACCGTAGAGACTGTAAAGGCAAATACGACCACTGAGACTATTTCGATTGTGGGCGATGGCTTTGAAGAGAAGTCTAAAGGTCAGTATGAAGCGACCATGGAAGTAGGTGATACAGCTAACTTTGAGATAAAAGATGTCGGTGTTGGAGCTGGAAATTTGACGTATAAGAAGACGAAGGGTGCTAATAATAAATTTAACGTTGCAGTAAACAAAACTGATAGAACAATAAAATTTGAGTCTAATACGCCTACTGCAGATACGTATACGTACACCATAAGTAAAGCTAAAACGGGGAGTAACACACCAGCGAAGGCTGTGACGGTTACTATTACCGTTAAGGCGAAGCAAGAGTTTATTACCCTCAATACAAGTTTTGCTCAAATGGAAGCAGGAAAGACTGCTGATATTATATTTACCGACAGCGGCGAAGGAACTGGAAATCTGAGTGAAACATATAAGAAAGGCCCAGGTGATGGTAAGTTTACTGTTGCTAAAACTGGTCAAACAATAACATTCACGCCGAAAGCATCTCCTAATGCACCTGCTGTAGGTGTGTATGTGTATACAATAAACAAGGCAAAGACAGGTACAAACACTAAGGCAGCGGCTGTTACGCTTGTTATTGAGGTTGTTAAAAAAATTGAAGCGAAGACAGAGACCATTGACCTCGATACAAAGGCAGCTACTATTACCGTAGGTAGTAGTGATTCTATTGTTGTTGCCGACAGCGGTGTTGGACTTGGGGTACTGACGGCTACGTACAAGAGTTCTGGTAGTACTAGTGACGGGTTCTTGCCTGTTGTGAGTCGACGCAGTATAACATTCACGCCGAAAAATGATCCAAATGCGCCTGCTGCAGGTAAGTACATTTACACCATAAGTAAGGCAAAGACAGGTAAAAACACCAAGGCGAAGGATGTCGAGGTTACCATTACCGTGAAGGAGCAGCCAAAGGTACTTGCATTTGCTACGGCAACCACAGAAGGTAAACTATCTAATTTCGAGGCACTTGCAAAAACTTCAGCAACAATGAAGCAAGCGGCGGCACCTAATACAGACAAGCTTGTGATAAATGATATAGGCTACGGAGATGGTGCATTGAGTATCACTGCGGTATCTAAAGCTAAAGGTTCAGTAAACAGTGCAGCATTTAAGGGTATATTCACCGTTACGGAAGCGAAAGACAAAATTACTATTACACCGAAAGACAAACTAGTGAACGCTGAGGTAGGTGTTTACACGCTTACCATTAAAAAAGCTGATGTAGCAGCAACAAAAACCTTCACGCTTACGGTTAAAAAGTCAGCGCAGAACACTTCATCTACGCCTACGGTTTATGCCATCGGAGGGCGTGACGACACGAATCAATTCAATGATGTATGGTCTTCCAAAGATGGGGTTAGTTGGACAAAGCTAGCAGATACTTCATCATTTTCAGAACGCTCTGGACATCAAGTGGCAGTTTTGAACAACACCATGTACCTCATTGGCGGAACTGACGGCTCAAATAATTACTTTAGCGATGTATGGTCATCTACGGATGGAACTAATTGGAGGAAACTAAAAGATGATGAGTCCGGTGGTGTAAATAAATTTACACAACGTTACGCGCATCAAGTGGTCGCAATAAACAATACAATGTACCTGATCGGTGGATATGACGGCAATCCATTGGATGATGTATGGGCTTCTACGGATGGAAGGGCATGGACTAAAAAGACGGTTGGAGGGAGTGCTTTCTCAAAAAGAAATTACCATATGGCCTTTCAGTTTAACAATAAGCTATACATTACAGGTGGATATGATAAAACTAATACTGCAGGTGGTAAAGACTATTCAGATATTTACCACTCGAATGATATAAAAACGTCTCTTACCCTTACTACGGTGAATAATGCAAACAGTGGTTTAGATACACATGGTGTGTCTGCTGCTACCGTCGTTCGGTTTAATAATAGCGTGTTTCTACTCGGTGGCTCAAACTCATACCAGAGCGGGTATTTAAACACAATATACAAATTAGATTCTACTGGTACTAAGTGGAGTAAACAAACTTCTTCCAGCTTTCCAAAAATATCTCGTCATCAAGCATTCGTTCTTGGGGGGAAAATATATCTTGTAGGAGGAGAAATAAACGATGGTAATAAACGCCTTAATACTAAAGTGTATTCATCTTCCGATGGTGTTACATGGAAAGAAGAAACAAAGGGTAATTTTCCACAGAGAAAGAATTTTCAGGTTGTTGTAATGTAATGCTTCACTAAAATCAAATCATTCTTAATAAAATAAATTTTTGTGATTTGATTATTTGGAGGGAGGAATTTTCCTCCCTCTTTTTGTTGTAATTCTCATCTGCGTTGTGGCAATAATAATGTTACGGTTACCATTACGATAAAGAGAGAAAAGTAAGCTAAGGAGAATTTGATGAAATATTATTTTATAATGCTTATAGCATTCTTGTTTGTTGGGATTGCTTGTGAAGTATCAAGCGGAAATAATACAGTTGTGAATGGGATAGAAGATAATACAACAATTGCATTTTCTAATGCATCTGGTAGTTCAGAGGTGAAAACAGTGGTGTATGTGGAGATCAATGATAATGAAGATGCCCTCTTTGACATAGGGGAATATTACAAAATATCTGATAAAAAGCCTTTTTTTAACATTGTAAATATTTTTGCTGCCAACATTAAATATGACCGTAATAAAGAAAAACCTTATATCTCTACAAATAAAAAACTTACTTATGTACTGGAAAACAGAGAAAAATACATTAAACCACTACAAGACAAAGGAATTAAAGTAGTTCTTTCTATTTTAGGTCATCATGGTCCTATGGGTATCTCTAATCTTATTGATAGTTGGCACTATGATAATTTGATGATTGATATTAATACTGATAAGCGAAAAGTATTGGCGTTAGCAAAAAGCTTGAAGGAGATTGTAACAAAGTATGAACTTGATGGGATTGATTTTGATGATGAATGGACGCACTATACTCTTCAGGATATAGAGCGTCATAGCGAGAAAGTGAATCCGAAAAATTGGGAAATATCTATTATGAATAGGTACAAAATAGACAGCAGGTCATTTGGATTCTTGCTTTATTTCTTAAGATGGGGGATGAAAACCACTTATTTCAAGAAATATGAAATGTCAAATAAGATCATTTCTTATTTTTTTATCGGACCTTCTAAGAGTTCTTTCGATAATAAAACTTTTTATATTCCGAACATCAAAGAAAATAAAAAAGGGGCAGTATTAATGCCAGGGCAGTATTTAGACTACGCTTACTATCCTTATTACAGCAAGTATGAAGAAAATTTTAGTGTTTATGGAATGAAAAAGAGTCAACTAAGTGCAGCAGCAGTTAGATTGAGTCTTAATAAGCCAGACAATCAATTAGGTGCTAAAAAAACTACAAAAAAGGATGCTATAGAATTTGCGAGAAAAACTAAACGCGATGGATATGGTGTATACATGATGTATGATTTTGAGAAAATGGAAACAAAAAAGAAGGAGCAGGAAATGATGGAATACTTAAGTGCTGTTTCGCAAGAACTATATGGAACTGGTATTCAAAGACATATTGATATTCAAAGATACAAACTCAATAAATTTATAAAGAAGTTGAGAGGGAAGAACCCAGACGAACTAAAAAGAAAGAAGAGAAGCTGTGTAATGCAAACTTCTGACGATAAGACAAGAATGTTGCTGATGCGCTTTAATATACTTCAATTCGTAACAAGCCAATATCCAATAACATCTACAGAAGATAAAAAGTATCTAAAAAAACTAAAAGAACGACTCTATACTGAAGAAAGTAAATTTTGTAATGTACCTCATAGCAAAATAGCAGAGGAAATTTTAGAAAAATTAAAAAAGGGCGAGAGAGTGTAACTTGTGAATTTAACCAACAAGTGTAATAGAGAGAAAGGGTAAGAAAAAGAACTGCTATTTTATCTTGCCATATTTGTAATGTTTCAAACTTAATCTGACACCCTGAATAATGCTGTCGGTTAATGTGTCTGTCAGATTAAGTGTGAATTTTTACAGTTCAGTTAAGCATCAGCTTACTTTCCTCTCTTTGGTATCACAGGTTCTATGCTACATTTCTCCCCTATTATTCTTTTATTGCTCTTTTTAAGAACCTAATTCAACAGCCCTTTTAACAAACAAAAAGGCATTCTACTGGAATGCCTTTTTTAGTTGGTGGTTTATCACACTTGTTTTTACGCTGTGGCCATGCCCGCACGGTGTGAATTTAAAATACAGCGTAAGTGTAATAACCTTTATGCTTCGTCCATGGAGCGGCTGTTCGTCCTTGACAGCCTTTATGCTCCATCCATGGAGCGGCTGTTCGTCCTTGACAGCCTTTATGCTCCGTCCATGGAGCGGCTGTATGCGCGAAGTCATTGCTTTAAAAAAACAAAATCATTACACTTATGTATGCAATCTATTAATTTTTTGCAATGGAGGATGTTGTGAGTAAACATGTTTTTATTATTTTGAAAGTTATGCTTTCAATGTTTTTTGTGGCATTAGTGGCGTGCCCTAAGTTGTCATTACGACCATTTTCAGATTTAGACAAAGAGAAGGGTATTAGTGGGGGAGTACAGGCTAACATAGCTAAAATTCCACCAGGGATGAAAAAAATTCCAGCAGGTGCATATAAAAATGGAGGATATACTGGCGTTGATTTTAGCCAAGTTAGTAACACACTGAAAGAAATAGGCGAGAATGCTTTTACGGGTAATAAAATTAAAGAGCTTACACTGCCTAATTCGGTAACTGTTATAGGGGCCAATGCCTTTCAGGGTAACCCTATTGCAGTGCTGAGTGTAAATCAAGCCAAGAGCTTGTTAACAAGCATAGGGGCGAGTGCCTTTGAGGGCGCTAAGTTGAGCGAGGTGGTTATACCCGATAAGGTTACAAAAATAGGCGGAGCCGCGTTTAAGAATAACCCACTTGGCGATGTAATTCTAGGTGCTGGGCTTAAAAGCGCACAAGCGATAGGTGTAGACGCGTTTAAACCTAATGATATAAGCGCACCAATAACGTTGAAATTGCGTTCGGCACTAGACAGTGGATACACTAGTTCTTCTGGGGCGGGCGTTGCTGGTATATTTGGAAAGCAGGTACAGGTTAACAGCGCGATAGATACAAGTGTTACAGACACCAACAAAGCCATAGAGAATTCGGTTACTAATTTCAATAATGCGGCAAGCAAGAGACAAGAATTAACACATGCTATTACTTTTATGGTAAATTCTCAGCCTTGGTACAAGACCTTTATTACAAGTAGCAAGGACACAATTACTAAGCCAACCACAGACCCCAAGAGGGATGGGTACGCATTTACGAAGTGGACTATAGACAAGGGAGGTAAGACGCCTTTTGTTTTCACAACGAAAATTACGGGGGACATGACGTTGTATGCGCAGTGGCAGAACGAACAGCCGAGGGTTACCAATATCAGTTTGAATACTCCGAAGAATGGTGCTTCTTATGGTAAGGGTGAAAATATTGAAGTAATTGTTAGTTTCAGTGAGAAGGTGAAGGTAGATGTTGCAGGAGGTAAGCCAACCATAGGTTTGAAAATAGGAAGTGCTACTAAGCAAGCTACGTATACAAGAGGTGATGGCACTGACAAGCTAGTTTTTGAATATGAAGTAAAGCAAGGTGATGTGGATACAGATAGAGTTGAGGTTTTGCAAAACTCACTAGCCGTACCGCCAAAGTCAAACATTAAAGATATACAAGGTCCAAGTGTAGCGTTTATAAAAGGAAGCAGAAAAGTGAAACACCTGAAAATTCCGGCAGACAAAAAGCATAAGATAGTAGCTGTATTTAGAACAATTACGCTTCATCCTAATGGCGGCACGGTGAAGAAAAACGTCACAACGACATACAAAGTTTTAGATGGCACTGTATTTGATAAGAGTAAAATTAAGAATCTTTCTTTTGATGCACCTTTAGGCAAAGAGTTTTTAGAATGGCGACAGCAGGGTGCGAGCAGCGTGTTTGATTTTAGTAAACGCGTTACCAAAGACATCACACTATATACGCAGTGGAAGGATAAGAAATATACCGTGAAATTTGATATGAATGGCGGAAGCAATGTACCGAGTATAAAGTCACAAGAGGTGGTGCATGATGGGGTGCTTACGGAGCCTACGCAGAAGCTCAGAAGAGTAGGGTATACGTTTACGAAGTGGACTGTCGACAAGGGAGGCAAGACGCCTTTTGTTTTCACAACGAAAATTACGGGGGACATGACGTTGTATGCGCAGTGGCAGAACGAACAGCCGAGGGTTACCAATATCAGTTTGAATACTCCGAAGAATGGTGCTTCTTATGGTAAGGGTGAAAATATTGAAGTAATTGTTAGTTTCAGTGAGAAGGTGAAGGTAGATGCTGCAGGAGGTAAGCCAACCATAGGTTTGAAAATAGGAAGTGCTACTAAGCAAGCTACGTATACAAGAGGTGATGGGACTGACAAGCTAGTTTTTGAATATGAAGTAAAGCAAGGTGATGTGGATACAGATGGAGTTGAGGTTTTGCAAAACTCACTAGCCGTACCGCCAAAGTCAAACATTGAAGATATACAAGGTGCAAGTGTAAATTTTACAAAAATTGTTGTTGGAAATACGGTAGCATACGTAAAGCATCCGAAAGTTGCGGCGGACATCCATCATAAGGTAAATGGTGGAAAACTGAAAGGAACAATTAACTTTGACAAAATTAAGGCTGACGTAGGTGTAAAGAACACACCTGACATTGTGTTTACAGACAAGGGTGATGGTGATGGAGCCTTGAGTGCACAGTATGTAAGCGGTGGTGATGCGTTTACATGGGATTATGACCCGAAGAGGAAAAAGCAAATAACTTTCAAGCCCAAGCGTGGTGCTAATGCTCCGGGTAAGGGTGTGTATAGATATACGGTTGACAAGGCGGCGTCTACTACTCACGGGGCGGTGTCAGGTGTTACGGTTACAATTCACGTTAAGGACAATGTGCCACCTACGCTCGCAAAAACTAATTCAATAGTTATAAGTAGCAGTACGGGGAAAAATAAAACCTATGTACTTTATGATGAGATTGAAATAACGCTTAGCTTTAGTGAAAAGGTACAAGTTACGGATAACTTAACCATAGACTTGAAAATAGGGAATAAAACTCGGCAAGCAACGCATTACAGCACAGGTACTAGTAGTACAACACTTGTTTTTAGATATCAGGTGAAAAGCGATGACAAGGATGATGATGGTATTGAGATTGTTGCAAATTCGCTCACCCTGCTGTCAAAGACGAGCGTTAAAGACGACGCCGGTAATGCAATAATGGTAATAAATGGGTCTACTAAGGTACAACATGGGGGGCTTGGCCCACAAATTAACCATAAGGTGGATTGGTTACAAATAAAGCAGTACACGGTAAAGTTCAACGTAGATGGGAAAGAAGACATTATTCCTCCCAAAAAGGTTAATGATGGTGAAGATATTACATTGCCTCCTCCTTACAAGCAAAATGAATACGATATCAGGAAATCAAATAAGGGTTTCAAAGGTTGGTTTGACAAGCCACAGGGAGGAAATAAACTTTCTTTTTCCTCTACTCAAATTACCAAAGACATGGTTCTATATGCGCAGTGGGTGAAAAGAATAGTTGATACTAAATTTATGTTTGCAGATAAGAATAATGAACTTGTAACTGGTGCTTGGCTTGATAAAGACACTTCTGACGCAACATGGGTGAAGGACAAAAAAGTTAAGGGGGGGAGCAATGGCGTTGGGCTCAAGGTGACTGCTCAAAAAGATAAGGGATTTTGGCTATCACCAGATAGCTCTTCTTCTGGCGCAATCATCTATAAGGCAATTTGGATCAGAGGAGCGACAATTGATAAGGTCTTGACCATTCCCTACGAAGATTCGGAATACATTGAATTACTCTCTGATACTAAAGGCGGTGTGTTTACTATTACTGCGACAAAAAAGGCAGCTGGTAAGTACAAGGAGGCTAAGGCAAGTTACACGCTGTGGGTCATGATTCCCGGTGCGGTGCTTGTTTTCCCCAAAGATGGAGATGTAACAACCAGTGGGACTGGGACTTATACGCTTGCTACTACTACTAAGAGTGGTGAAAAAGTAACCGTTGCTAATGCTGCCAATGGCGACACATTCACAGTCGCGTTTACCCCTGCGGTTGCGGATGACAAGGGGGCTATTACCTACAAGAGCAGCGACGACAAGGTTGCTACCGTTGACAACAAGGGTGTAGTTACCATTGTGGACGCAAGTAAGCTTAGTGTTGGTGCTGTTACCATTACGGCGACAAAGGCCGAATGGGAGCAATACAAGGAAAGTGCGGCGAAGTATACGCTTGGACAATAATGTGTAATACTTCAAACTTAATCTGACATTTATGTTATAATTAACCCACTGGGGGCATGCCCCCAGTGGAGTAAAAAATTAAATAGAGGTAAAATATGAATGATTATCAGACGAAAGTAATTAAACCAAAATTAGGAT
>JANSTP010334249.1:0-16015 GCA_025330745.1 Cladonema radiatum
ATCACTTGCATAATTTCTAAATTTGAAGATTTTGCATAAACATGAAAACCTTAAAATAATAAATCTACAAGGAAGAAAAAAAGTATTTAAGTTTCAAACCTTTTTGAATACGGTGTATTCTGTGGACAGTATTGCGAATTATATTCCATACTTGTTTCTTCAAAACATTCGTCAACTGTGAAAAGTCAATAATTTTCATGCACGTGATAAAGATATCGTATTTACTTTTCAAGAACAATAGGCCAGGTTGATAAACACCTGCTTTTCAATATAAATTTTATTCGATATTTTTTTTTCAAATCAAACTGGTTTGATTTTAATCTGGAATTAAAATTAATCTTTATGTAAACAAAAATAATTTTTTTGAATAACTCGATGGTAGAATACACTAGAAATTAATTTCAAATTATTGTTTTTGCAGGATTAATTTTGAAAAAATGCTAGGTGTATTTCCCGCTTAACACCTCACAGCTCTTTTTTCAATTTTTTCTGAGTTCCCAACTTTAGGACTGACACAAAAAACAACATTTGACAACGGTAGCTGCAAAGTCTCACTTTAGTGAGAAAAAATAGTAGTTTAGAAACGTTTGTGGTTTTAACGAGTCAATAATTGTGAACTTTTATGACCAAAGATTCTATGTATATCTAGATTAGTGCCAGAAACTATGATAAACAATTGAAGCTGCTTAAAACTTTACTCCAAAAACCAAGCATGATGAAAACAAATCCTCTAAGGTATTTTTGATAAAGCTGTTATATACTTTTCATAATTACCCTGAGGATTATAAATGTAAATACTATTACAGGCCGCTTAATTTGTCTCCTTTTTATATACTAAAAGTTTTTGTATTTAATTAGGTTTACATAAAGGTCATGTTAACTATAAGAAGAAACAAAGTAACTGAAAAAGGTATGATGCGTCCCCCTCTCCCCCAGAAAAATAAACAAAAAACAGCTCTAAAATTTCTTGATTCACTTCTCTCAGCTAAAAAATGGATAAAATAATTAAATGGAACACATGAAAGTGCACAATGAAGAAGAAAGCAGAAAATGTTTAAGAGATAGACCAGCGTTTGAAACTTAACTTCAATCAACACAATTGTATAGAATGTACTCATTCAATTTACCATTTAATAATGAAATGTATCTTCTATAATTTATCTGAATACAGTTTATTAAAATCAATTAAAATCAGTTTATTCTCAGGCTGATCTTTAACTGCCAACCCTTTGAACAAGTTTTGCTATTTGCAAGGAATAAAATTATAAAGCCAAAGTTGTTATTGTATGTGCATACTAATATTTCCACTTCTTTTTTTAGACTTTCTGTAGGCATTTGTCTATTTTTCAAATTTTAATTCATTTCTTGTATTCATATATTTTATTATCTCTAAGGATGACTATAAGGATGTATAAATTCCAAAGCTAAGAAAATATTTTTTATTTAAAATGATTATGTTACCAATTTTCTGTGTACTTCTCCTATTATTATTGTTATTGTTATTATTATATCTTAGCCATGCCTTATTTATCTTTTAACTGAGTTGACATAAAGTTTTCAATTCAATTCAATAACAAGTTTGGCTTTTAAAATTGTATCACCCTTTTATAATTAGGAAATAAGAACCGCCTTGCAAAAAGAAGCATTTTTAAAGATTTCTCTCACATTAAACATTTGAAAGATAATACAGTGTGTAAAAGAAAGGACAATGATGGTTTGACAAAGAAGGCCGTGATTTTCTGCCTTTCAGGTTGAACTCATCAGCCCACTGCTTGAAACTTTATAATCCATAAAACTGTCATTCTGAGAGGGAATCAATTTTTCTTATATTTTTATTTATTTATTTACTTATTTATTTCAAATTATATCATTTGTAAATGAAGTTCTTTCAATAGGCATGTGCATATCAAAAAAACACTTTATAAAATCTTCTTTAAACTTCTTTATAATGAATTTTTTAATACAGTAAAATATCAGCTTGAATCATTTGTTATTGATATATGTAATTTTGGTTTGATATAATAATAACGAAGAACAAAAACGATTTCAGTTTTCATTTACCAAGTATGTAATATGACATGTATAAAAACATAATGGATATATTAAAATTTTGGAAAGATTTAAAAAATATCTGAAAAAAAAGAAAAATTGTCTGAATAAAAAAAATATCAACTTTAAATATCAACTCTTACATATCATATATTCAAAAAGAATATACGCAGTCAAGAAGGGAATTACCTAGAAACTTAAAAAGTGGTTATGCAATCTCAATACTATCTTATGTTTATGTAACAATAATAGAGGATGACCCTGCTCGTGTTGTGCTACTACAGTTAGTCTAGCAATAAGGCTCAAAACTACTGTAGTATATTGTACTAGCCTTGTGGGTTAACTTTGAATAGTGGCTTTGATGTGCCAAGATGGCAAAAGGTACAGTGTTTTGGAAACAGTGACAGAGTTTCTAATTTTCATGATTACCTATATAATCCATATACTTATATCGATTTTTTGTTTCATTTTTGGCTTAAAATTCAATTCAGTAAAGTTGTGAAATACTCTTTATTGATTAAAAAAATATGAGAAAGATATATCAAATTTTTTCAGTCATAGTCCTGGCATTTCTCTATGGTAATCTTGACAAAGATCTTCTCATTATGTCAATTTTTTTGATTCAGCAACAAAGCAATTCAAAACAAAAGGAAAAAAATGAATAAAGGGAAAAGAATTTCTTCAGATAACAATTGTGATAGTGCTGACATAGTGATATATTGACTATCTTTGTTTTACAAAAAATAAGCATAATTACCGATTGCAAAGCTTTGTTGCATACAGAGATTTTAGTTGAAACAAAATCATGAAGATATTTTTCTTTATCTTGATGTGTAATCTTAATTAATGGTAAGCTTTTATCTAACCATTGTGCAATGCTTTCCATCTTGTTCTTGGTAAATCCTAAAAAGGGTGTAGACAGAATGTTAAATTAAAGCATTGTGTTGGCTGACAATATTTGCAACTGTTAATTTAATGATATAATTATATATATAAGGTAAGGTATAATAAGGTACAATTATATCAAAAAATTGTTCACACTTGGAAATACTTCATGACCATAATACAAGGACTGTGACTATGTCCGTAAATAAGTAACACCAGACAATATTTAATAACTTAAAGAATTCAATATAGATGAAATTATTGACATCAATACTTTAGAATTTGATGGACATAGGTCAAGATCTGATGAAGCAAGAAGCTTTAAAGCAAATTGCATAAAGTCATAAATATTGAAATCACATGAATATTGAAATGACATTCTTGCCACTAACGTTTATAAGATCCTTTAAATTTTCTGAGGATTTTTTTTTTATTTTTTTGCCTCACAATCAATTTGCTGTTGCTTTGTTAGGATATGGAATGGACAACATTATCTTTAGATCTTTATTTTAATTTACGTTATAAATTTGATTCTTACACTAAACATAGAATAAATTTAGTTAATTCACAGAAACAACCTAATTTCCTAATTTGTCAAATATACATTAAGACTTTACCCTTTTTTATAGTTTCTATGTAAGCAAAGATAAGTTTGTTGAGGTATGGAACAAACTATTCATGTTAGTATACTTTTATACTTTACGGATGAAAAAAACTTATGTATAACTAGCTTCTACATTGTGACAATATCAATATAATTGAACTGGAAAAATACCAACCTGCATCCGTTGTTTCAACAAGTCTGATCAGCTGTTGAGAGAAAGGGAAATTGCTTCTGAAATGCAAAGGACAGTTATTCACAGAAATGACCTGAATCACTTCTGTTTCAAACAATTGCATCCAAATATTCCTTATTGTTTTACTATCACTGCTCAATAAAAGCAAATTATCATTGATGTCATATCTTTTCAAGTATGATGTAAGCAGCGGTTTGATTTTTTCTTCAATGCTTTGTACCAACGATTGATCAAAAGAATAATTCACTTTTTTGCAATGCTCTTTGGCCTGCTGTGACATCCATGTCTCATGACTGACTGTTGAACAACCTTGTGACTCATTTTTTTCCTCCTCTCTAATCTGACTCATCAGATAATTCAGTAATCTTTTTGTGAATGGATTCTCATCTAAAAATATGTTTTCTTTAAGTCAGTCTAGGAGTAAAAAAGGGTAAATATTTCGTATCTCTTAGCTAAATTGTATCTACAATGGAGAAAAAATGACTCCACAGAGCAAAGATTTCGTCCATGCAGTATGACAAAAGATCTAGATCTATTTTGTCTCGTTACTCCTGCAACAATAATTATCAAAAATTGTGTAACTTAATTAAGCATATTAATTTTCACATGTACTCAAATGAATTTGTGAAATCTATTACACACCACAGTTACATGTGCCAAAAAAAACAAAAATTTTCATTTAACCAAAATTTTCCTTAAAACCATGACATTATGTATGGGCCAAAGGTTATGCATTTATTTATTTCAACTTATCCCTTCTCTTTTTTTCTTTGGTTACGCTCTTTAGCCATACCCAAAGCATAATTTAAAAACTAGCATAATTTAAAAACAAAGTTAAAAACTAAGTATCTATTTATAGGATTGGCGGGAAAAAAACTCATCAAATGTTTTGAAAACAGCTATTTGTGAAGACTTACAAACACGAAATGCATCTTTTTTGGACTTACAAAAGTAAGATACATTGAACAAAATGCTGCGTTGCTCTATCAGCCCTCATATTTTGCAGGATATTTGTTGTTAATCTCTCATATTTTTAGTGATAATGACTCAGTACTAATTAATGCTTATTACAATCCATGGGGATTTATTTATACATGACATTGAATGGTTGCAGTTATTAGTTGTTATCGTTATTAATTACTGATGGTTATTATGGTTATGGTTTATTAATTGGTTATGGTTATTGCTGGTTAGTTAGATTCTTAATGAATTAGTATTTTGTTTTAATGGATATTTACAATTGAATAACTTTACCACATACATGAACATATTACATATACAAAACTGATGGTTTGACTCATACATGAACAGTGACACATTGCATGACTTTACTACTAGCAGACAAGGTAATTTATTCATATTATTTCAACTTTTTCATTTGTGAGATAAATAACTTCGTCCAAGCAGAATTTCATTCATTGCTTGATGTAAACTTTTTCCTTTGAATTTGAAAGAAAATTCTGATTCAGACAGGACAATGGATTTTTCAGAGAAAACTTCTCAGTTTTGGAAAAATAGTGTGGAATTCACTCTTCAATAAAATTTCTTTTCAGTAGCCAACTTTTCTTTTCTTCTTACTATCCAATAATAATGCTAACTAGATGCACGCAGCGTCGTATTGAACTGCTAACACAGTCTCATCAAGAGATCGCAGCACAGGGTAAAGTTCAGCATAAAGTTATAAAAAACATCAAAAATTTACCATTTAATGACATCATAGTCCGTTAACATAGCAACCAACCGCCAAAAATGGTTTAAAAATTTCAGAAGCATTATAAAGGCACGGTATACGTAAAGTTATGAAAATGTTTGAAAATCAAGCTTTTAATGATGTCATAGGTCATTGCTATAGCAATAAATCATCAAAACTGGCCTAAAATGCTCACAACTTTTAGGAGCTAGGTGTATCAAGTTTAGTTACTATAGGCAAAGTACATTTGAAATTATGGAAAATTTTTTGCATTGCATTTATTCGCTGTTTTCTGTATGGAAAGTTTCGTAAAAATTATGCCAGGTGCATTGAAGTAGTTTCCACTGAAAATTTTTTTGATGTTTTCTGATTTATTATTCTTTAAAAAAGTTTTAAGCCAATGAGAATCTTGTATTTCACTTTTGTTTTCCAAATACGGAAATCGCATGACCATATTTAAATCTCACTTACACTACGCTTTTAATATATGCATATGAACCTGTTGATCATCATCATCACTACAGATGGATGTACATCCATTCTGGGACAGAGACATCTGCAGCTCATGCAAGAGCTGAAGTGACCTAAATTGGCTTGCAGGTAATTTTTTACAGGTAATTATGCATAATGTTTCAGAACAAACAAAATAACTCAGTAAAAAATTTGATTAAAGTTATGAAAATCTGGCCACTTTGGATTTTAGATTAATAAACACAGCAAACAGACGAAAAATCAACTTTTGAAAGCATATACATCCACACAACTTTACACATCCACATCAATGATGTATTTCATCAAGAAAAAATCATGATAGCCATTTAGTTTTTTCAATTCATAAACAAAGCGATAATATTCACAAATACACTTTAGAAGTTTGGCTTTTCTCATTAATTTATAAATGAAACAAATCATTTAATTTAGAAAGATAAAATGATGAATAAGGTTGAAGAGTGAAGCTGGGTTTCATGTTCAGAGTTCACAATATAATACTTCTCCCAGTGCAACTAGAAGCCTTATTATATTGTAAGTGGAGGCATTTTATTTAATCTGAATAGAAAGAAATTAGGTAGTTTTATACATATTAACAGGAATTTATTTGAAATTTACATTAAATGCTGCCTTCAGGTATTTGCCACCCTCTAGTGTGAGGTATTTTTATAAAGAAAAAATGAGAAAAAAAATTATTGTTTTTCTAAAAATTGATTTGTCAACACATGAATTCAGTTTTCCAGTTTGAAAAAACACTTAAAAATCAACGACCAGATAAGGATTTCTAAATGTTGAACTGATACTCTGATATAAGCATAACTAAAAATTCACTGTTTGAGGAGAGGCTCTCACTAAAATACAAAAGCAAAAAAATATTAACAGCTATCTAGTAGTAGTAGAAGCAGTAGTACAACTTTATCTAACATTAACAAAAAAATTACAGTAGCGAAACAGCTAATAAAAGTAAACACAAAACATTAAACATATCCCTAAATAAAATTTAACACAATTTAAAAGGAAGAAACAATAAAATTTATTTACAAATTATTATTCACTTAATTAACAATAATAATCTATATATAATTTGCATAGAGTAACGCTCTTTTTATGGAAGTAAGCACTCCTTATTTGGAAAATGGCATTAAATAAAAGCTTCTTATTGGCTCAAAACTCTTAAAAAAGAAAACCAACCAAAAAGCGGCAAAATATTTTAAGGTGCAACCACTCAAATATTCCCGAGATTATTTCCTGTATAAACAAACGCTTCGTGCAGAAAGCAGGGAATAATTGCGATGGGGAAAATTTTCAATAACTTCACCTGTACTTTGCCTTTACTAACCAAACTTGGTACGCGTATACCCCAAATGGTCCTGCATATTTTGGGCCCAATTTTAACAGTTTGTTGCCATCGCAACAGCTTATATCATTATAAGTTCAATTTTCAAAATTTTCTATAACTTCACCTGTACTTTGCCGTTAGTAACAACACTTGGTACACAGATACATCCAATAGTTCTGAAAGTTTTTACGCCAATTTTAACTATTGGTTGCTATAGCAACGATCTATGACATCATTAGAAGGTCCATTTTACAAAACTTTTATTATTCCTTCTGTAGTGTATTTTTAGAAAGGGGATCTAAAGTGCAGCAACCTTTATAATAAAAACTTGACCAGATCGACCATATGTCTTAGAGGTTTTAGAACATTGATATAGGCAAACAATCGCGTAGCAATCTCGGACTGTATTAGCAGGCCAACATGACGCTTCAGTGTCGTAAGACACTGTGTGCAGCTAGTATAAATAAATTTGAATAATAACACATTCACTAAATGTCATTGACGCCTAGTGTATTGTTTCTATCAATTATCTAGTAATTTACCAATGAAGCCAATTTGTTTAACATAAGGTCTACATAAATGGTATTTGCAATCCATTTTGAAGTTCTCTAATCTATTCTTAAATTCTGATAATGTTTTAGAATACCTTATTTCAGAGGGTAACTTCTGCCAAGACTTAGATCCCAAAAAATTCAAAGAAAGTGTGCCATAATTTTCACAATTAACAGCTCTGTTAGCAAAACCACGTTTGCTTCTTAGGTTAAGGGAATGTTTGTCATAGAGCAGGAAAACCTCTTTCAATTATCCGGGAGAATTTCTGTTTCCGATTTTGTACATTTCTATCAATAAAGCCTTAACATTTCTCATATGTATTGTCTCGATTTTAGACTTAGAGGGGAGTTGCTCAAAACTAGATTGCTGGTCATTAAAGATTAAACTCAGTACTCTTTCATGGACTCTGTTCATCTCATGATTCAGTTTCTGACTAAAACTAAAATTGAGAAAAAAAAACTTATTCAAAAATCACAGTTTTCTGTAAAATGTAGTTTTTAAATAGTTTTCAAAGTTATTTTTTGGGAAAATAAAAGTTGATCTCATTCTAGTGAAAACATTTTGGATAGCTTCCATGACAACTGATGATTGGACACATGAATTCACACACGACACAACTAACTTCACACATGATAAAAAGACCACATTTAAAATGTAGCAATTTGGTGAAAACATCATAAAATAAATTTTTAATGCAAACTTATTTAGGTAAAAAGATTTTCAGACATTTTCTGCTATTTTTGGGTACTGTAATATGTTTTAGAACTATCATCATAAAATCATCTTGAGCTCATTATACTTAATAGATATGTAGTAGATACTTTAGTAAATCTTTTGATATGCATCAGTGATTCCAACAATCTTAAAAGTTACAAGATTTATGAATGTATTGGGTAAAAAATCGCTTTGTTGGCTTCTTTTTCAAGGAAGTATAAAAATTTAGAAAGTTCTGTAACTTACTTTCACACAATGTCCTTTGTAAAATCTCTATCTTTTGGCTTATTGTATCATATCCCATCTGACATGCATAATTCAAATCTTTGACAGCAGACTGAATGCAAAAATGAGTAATGTGTAATATTTGCTTCATAGCTTGTTCATCTTCAACAAATAGCTCACTGAGTTTCTCACTACATAATCGGAGAATCGAATACTCAGAGTTTTTCAATTTGTCAATATGAAAGGTCTTCCAATCAGACTTCCAACCTTTCAATTCAACTGAGGGATGGCTTAATTGCAGGATCATAACAAAGTATACTGGATACTTTGCTAGAGACTTGAAACTCTTGTAAAGATCTCTGCATATATATTTTGCACAATTAATTTGCTTCTGATCATCATTGACATTTGTACACTGAATGACAATATAACTTGTGCCTTGCTGATTTCGAACAATGCTCCTGCAAATATTTGATTGATAAAATTAAAGTAAAAGAGAAAAAAATCAATATTCGATTTAGAAAAAAATTTAAATCATACTTCATTTCTTCTCTAAAAGCATTTTCTGTTTGATATTCTTCTAGATTCATTAAATTGATTTTAGTATTTTCTACATCAGTTGCAACCAATGGCCGTGAATATGTTGTTACCTAGATAGAGTTAAAAAAATGTGGCCAGTTCATGATTTTTTTTATTCTTCTAAATATCTATTTTCAACTTAGAGAAGATCAGTTTTCTTGTAATGACAATACAAATATGAGGCATATTTTGTACTATAAACAATGTTTTTAGAGAGACACTACCAAACAAAATTTATATTTGATTCACTGTCTGGGATACTTAATATATTTTGTGTCCTTTATACCAGTTGAAAAATGGGGGAAAAGCAGACTCTTTTCATGAAAAAAATAAGTAAAATTCAGCTGCCTTTCTCAATCATAACTGAAATGTACCTTTGAAGAAAGTAAAAAAAGCATTATTCATTTGGCTTTTTCTTTAATGTCATCTTTGAAGGGAGAACTTGTTATATTGAAGTACTATAAAAAATTATCTATAGACAAATTAGGATGAAAATTAGCCCTATTCAGGACAGACTTTTGAGGTCTCAATCCTGTTCGGGGGGAGGGGGTGGGAGCGGATGTTTACTAATTTTAAGTGCTTTGAAGATATGTAAAAAAAATTCTACACATTCAACTCAGTTTCCAATTTTTTCCAGAAGTGGGCCAAAAAATGGACTTACCATGGGTTAAAAAGGGCATTTTGAAAGATTTTTTCCCAACAAAATGTTTCCAGGTAATTTTTAGGAGAAGTCTCTTTGCATAACTTTTTTTCGTTTGTGACAAATTAGAAATAATAGAACAAAGTGACAGAATTCATCCCCTCCACCCTACTGGTTAAGATAAGATCAAATTAAGAAACCCATATTATGAGAAACCAATTCAATGCTTTTCATCTGAACAATATTATTAGTTAATATTTACTGTCCCCAATTTTCGCTTAAAAAAGCAATCACTGTACAAAAAAAGAAATATTTTCTTGAATCAACTCCCATAAATAACTATATTGAATAATAACTATGAAGTTGAAGATTTAAAAAGCCATATAGTGACTCTCAGGGTTATTTTCAAGCACTTTTCTACTGCCATTTAACAATAGCTAAAACTCAATTTCTAATTGAGTTTTGAAATTTTAAAATATATACTCAATACAACTCTGAAAAGAAAAATGATGAGAAAAAGCTATAATTTCTTGTGTGTTTGCTTTCCTTCATTAAGATAATTTATTGTAAATTTACAAATCCAGCATTACAAATTTACAACATTACAAATCCTATTTCAATAAAAGGATGCACTTTTAGGGCTAATATTGATAAAAATTTCACATAAATTCAATTTATTTATTTATTTATTTATTTACAGAAAAGTTTGAGAAAATGTTCCTTTGTTCAAATGTCAATTATTTCCCTTTGATTTGATTATATTTATCCAAAGTTACCAGAGTAATACAGATAAATACAAATATTATCGATTTAGTTCGGTTATTCTATACATAGATGCTGCTCAAATCTTGTATTGAAAATTGTCCCTTTTCCTTATGCTTTTTCAGAATAGCCTTTGAAGTATTTTTGAGTCATGATAAATGTTGATGTTGATCCTTAGAACTGAGGTTGATACAGTTTTTTATCAAAATACAAAAGCAGATTGAAAAAGACAGTCTTGAAAAGATTTTACCATGATTCAATCTTACTTTATATGGACTAACAATGTAAAAAATGGTGTTTTTAGAATATTATAACATGAATCTTATAATAATTATATTTTCTCAATACATATTAACACTATCCTGACTTGACAAATCTTTTAATATTGCTGAAAAACTGGCAAGCTTAAATATGTTGGATAGTCTGGCCCAGTCCCTAATACTTTGGTGAAGGACAAAGTGTATGGAATACCTGCCAATGAGATATTCAAGCAATTTGAAAATTGAACCGAAAAGCTGCTAACTGACAGTATTAATAACAGATTGTTTTCGTATACAGACAAAAATCATCCATATAGTTATCCATGAGTCAATCATATATGTCCTGATATGGATTTGATTTATTATGCTTGATTGCCAATTTCAAATTTTAAGATAAGACTTTATTAATTTTTTTCAAGATTTTTGATTTTTCCTGATTGGAATGATTTTATTAGTCCATGAGTTAAGTATGAAAAATATGTTCATTGAGGTGAATAAAATTCTTATGTCATTAGAAAGCTTTTTCTATGTAGATTTAGAAAATCATTGTTAATAAGTTTAAAAGTGTTATCTTCACCAATTATGACGTAATCACTACTAGGCAACAACGGCCTTAGAAATATGTATAGAATGAAATTTGGACACTATTTTACATGTGTAAAATGTAACAAGCAACATGAAAAAATGTAACATGAAAAAATAAAATCAATGGTTACCTAACTAATGGTTACTTACCTAATTTTTCCAGTTATTTCCTTGTCTATTATATTGAGAAAAATAAACGTTTCAAATATGTGCTTATGTCAGCACTTTTAAAGGTAAAGATGATACTTTCAAACCTATTAACATTGATTTTCGAAATTTACATTGAACAAGCTTTCTATTGATACATAATCACATTGTTCACCTCAGTGAACTATATTTCATATATTTGCCTTTGCCTCATAGACTATTTTCATTGTCATGCAAAGACTGCTTTTATTATAAAATGTTGATGTAAAAAGGCAAAGTATAATTAGCACCTTTAAAGAAAGCTTTCCTTTGTTGACAGCACATGAATTAAATTTTAATCAAAGTATAATCAAATAATCAACAAAATAATAACATACTTGCAAAAATCTATTGTCACAATCATTGTTTTCGTACCAAAATATAAAGTCTTCCATTGAAAAATGTCTTGGATCTTTGAAATAATCATTGTAGTACTGGTTGAAATCTTCTTCACCCTTTTCAAGGTAACGTATCATTGAATCTGGAGTTGCAGTGTTAATCAGATTCGTTTTGGCTTGCCTAAAAAGCTAAATTGGAATCATTTTTTACAGCATTTCAATCAGCTGTGAAAAGTATTGTTACAGAAACACAAAAACTTACCTCTTCTTCATCAACTTCAGATAGCTTGGCAACAATTGAATCAACAGCATTTCCATTACATCCTGCAAAAGCTTGACAAATTTCTACACCTCCATTGATTCTAAAAATATAATATATTTCAGTGAAAACAAAACGGAGGAATCCACGTAAAATTTGACTTCATTAAAACTTTATGAATGGAATTCTGAAAATTTGGGATGCACCCTTTCTTAAAGCGGCAATGTCAAGCAAGCTGCAAGTGAATTACCGCTGAGCGAATTTTTTTCTGAAAGTGTAATAAAACGTTACGTTATATTATCTGTTTGCGCTCGCTTGACATTTGTCGCTTTAAAATTCCTCTTGACATCACTTTTTACACATGGCATCCATTTTCTGCTCTTTTCCTCTATGTAATTATGATTCCCTAGACAGTGGTGTAACCTCCTGGTCGGCCAGCGGCAAATGGCGACCAGAATCTTGAATGGGCGAACCAGAAATTTGAAGATTGAGTACTGAGTCACCCAGTCGGGCGACTGAAGATTGTTCCGTGATAGTTGAAAAATTCTTTATCATATAAATAAGCACTCGATCCGTAATCACGCTAACATATTTTTCTTTTTAAATGAGACACTTAAATAAATATGTAGACTTATTATGCCAGAATGAAAATTCTCATTCATCTTAATTCTCCTTTTGTAAATCAGGTGATACATTTCAAAATGTTTACATAAGTCTCTTTTGTTTAATTTATAAATAGAAAAATCTTTTACCTGTCAAATGAATCAAAACATGAAAAACGTTCTTCTTTTTTATCAATAAAAAATATTTGACATGTTGCAAATCACTTTCAAAATAATATAAACTTCTTTCAACAAAGTTTCATTTGATTTCCTTCCATGTATTACTTTTAAAATGTAATGTTTCTTCTTTAAAACATCGTTTGATATACTGTATAAAACAATTCGTTTTTATAAAAGAAAAAATTGTTCAACCTCTCTACTCCTCTAAAAATTGTTCAACTTCAAGAAAAAAATGTTTGTTTACTTTTCGAAGCTATCAGAGAATTTCATCTTTATGAAACTGTGTATAAATAAAATGATTTATCAAACTCAATTGAGCATAATAAATATGAAGACATTTTTTCACTAATCACTGTACAAATGAAAAACATATCTTTGATTTTCAATTATACTTAAAGTTTCTTGAATGGGATAACGTATAACTTTTCTCAGTTATATAGATTTAATTAACTTAATCTGGAAAAAAAGAATGGAGTTTTTGAATATAAAAAGAATGTTTTTTTATATTTACTCAAGCGAGTGAAAAATACACAAAGTATTATGATGTTATTTTAACAAAAAAAGCGTGATTGATTCAAAGTAAAAGCGTGCTTTTAAAAAAAGAAAAATATTTTTTGTGTCCAAATAATTTAACCTTCATGTTTTTTTAAAAAACATAATTGTTTCAAAAAAAGTGTTCTATCAAAAAAGACATTATATTAAATATTAAAGAAAAGAAAAAAAATCGAAAAGAAAAATGATCGGGTGACTCAATTATCCACCGGGTGACTGAGCAATGAAAATTGCCTTTGGTCAGTCGCCTGAATGGGCGACTCCAAAAATAAGGGAAGTTACAGCACTGCTATACTTCTTGATTAGATAAATGTATCTTATTGATAGAACAAGGGAGAGAAATTGGAATTTCTTCAATCAAATCTCCTGATTCAATTTTATGCATTTATATATTCATAGCTGCATTCAAAAACAATTATCATACTGAAAATGTTACAAAATATAAGAACAGTTTTCTCGCATTTTTTAAGCATCACATCTTTGACAAGTTTCGATTCTGACTTTTACCAATGAAAATCATCTAAGCTGGTTCCAAAGCATTCTTGTTACAAAATAAAGCATAACCAAGACAGGAACATTGCGCCAAATGCATAGAGAGGGATTGATAGTGCTAAAGGGGAGATATTTATGCAAGCTGATTGGCTAAAAGAGCAAAATAAGTTTTTTTTTGATTTGCTCCTTTGCTAGGCGCCTGTCCATTAATCCACTTTTTGCTTGACGCTTGAAATAATTAACCATATAGACAATATTTTGCGTTTTCCCTTAAATCTAAACTGTCATCTTCAACTCATAGTCGAGTCATTTTTCTAGTTCATGGTTGCAAAGAATAAATCTTATTAGTTTGCAACAGAGGCAGTTTCTTTATAATTAGGGAGATTATATATTTAACTTACAAAAGATCTGAAAATAACATAAAATTGAAAATTTGATATCTAAGATGCAAAATAGCAAGCAAAATAGCAAAAAAAGAATGCATCAGTAATCTAAGAATTTAGTCACAGAAACTATTGCCACAAGTCATCTTTTCTCACTTTTCCTACAATTTTCCTTCAAACAATCAAGTAACAAAGCCATGCCTAATAACAACCCTCTATTAACAAGGAACAAGATTTTGGAACCAAAGTGACCAATTTTTGCCTATTTTGTGAAAAATTGCGTCTTCGACGTTCATATGTAGCCAATACTTTGTAAGTGTTATTACTTACATGTAATTCAACTCAATGAACTAACCAGTACCAAAATACTGTCAATATGTCATCCAGGAAAGAGAAAGTTTTTTAATAAAAAAGTGGTATCTTGAGACTACAAAGAAGTGGCTTTTCAAAACACTACCAACAAACTTGATGTCATTATCACTTCTTCATGACATCATAAATGTCAAAAGCATGCAGAAGTGCGTAAGCAGGGTTGAATGATTGAATAAATTTGTTATTTTTTTCATATATTACATTATTGTTTAAGAAGTAGAAATATGAAATAAAAAATTGAGTAAATATTATTACCTGATATTTCTCTCCATTAAGCTGAATTCAATTGCCCATTTATATAGTCTGTCAGCAACTCTTTTTTTAGTTCCAAGCATATCTAATGATGGCAGCACAGAATGCTTTTCCAATCGATTGATTAGAGGGATTGGAAAATGGGAATACACTTTCTTTTCATCAGCAATAACAATCAATCTAAATAAATTAAGGCTAAACCTTGAAATTCAAAAACAAAACAGGTGAAAATAGTTTGTTTTCAGTCTTTTTTAAAAAGCTTTTAGTATGAAAAAGAGACTCTATGATGCATAAGCAAAAGCAAAAAATTTCAAGACATGTTTCAATATTAATTGAAAAGAAGGGAATAATGCCTCTCTATTCTGGCCAAGTAGAAGTTTTATAGAAAAATAAATCTGACTAATCATATTTCAAAGATCAAACCTGATTTAACCCTATCTAGACTGGGCTTTTTTGGTCTAAAATAGTTTGGGGGGGAGGAATTGGAAATAGGGTTCCTGAGCAGCTATGACAATAAAACTTGGTGAGGTTTTAGAACAACCCTTTTAATAAAGATTGGTGCAAAAAAAATTTTGCTGAAGTCATCAGAACGATGATGTCATCAATTTTGCCCAACGAACCATAAAAAATCAGTAAAAAGTCATTAATTTGAAAATGACGTCATGATGTCACTTTGACGTCATACCAATGTCGTCAAATGGATGTTGCCGACTTATTATTATACTCACATCACATTTAGAGGCCAAATCCTGTGTCTTAACCCTATTCCACATGGGCTTTTTTATGTACGTTGATTGCATGGGGGGGGGTAAAAACTACCCCCCCAGGTTAAA
>JANSTP010334360.1:0-16013 GCA_025330745.1 Cladonema radiatum
TTGAGGCTTTAGCAATTTTAGAAAAAATCAACCTAGTCCAATGAAGCAGTTGACTCAGTCTAGATCCGCCCCTGGCAACAATTGAAAGTATTGTGGCGATGGCGACACAGGGGTGTCACAAAACCATAGATTTAATGGATACATCTAGAGTACTGAATATTAGAGAAAAATGAAGCCTTGTCCTTTGTACGGCAAATTATGGTAAAACTCTTATGATAAATTTGAGAAAAACCTAATTTTCAGATTTTTTATGAAATGTTGATGTAATATCACTTATTCGTCTTAGATATGTTAAAAAATAACAAAATTTAGCTCTTACAAATTAACTATGGCTAGTTAGAAGTGTTACCAATTATGGTAAAACTTCACTGTTTGTACTTTTTTTGCCGTACAAGCTGGAATTTCTCTATGCACAAAACTGACTACAGAACTAATTCCGCCGTTTTTGTTTTTGGTCGAATTTTTTTGTCCTGAGTCGAATATCTTCGGTCGCACAATTTTTTTCCTGTTGTCATAACAACAAGTAGCACGACACCGCCATCTAAACAAATCAGCAAGGGGGCAAATGTTTTGGGAAAATTTGAAAAAATTTTAGATATCCTCATGAGTTTTCTGCAATTATTATTGAGAAGTTAATGTGAATAAACGATGGAGGTATATTTTCAGTTTTTATGTTGTTTTTATTTTACAATTCAACTGACAAAAGAAGAAATTATCCTCTTATTTTATCTGTGGCTAATTCCGTGAATATTAATTATCTTAAGTTGCATATGAGATAAAAATTATTTTTTGAACCAGTGTTTTTGAAGGCATTAAAAAAGTTATTAATCAATTTTTAGTAAGTAATAATTTCATCAATTTCATCTCAAGACAACAACAGACAATGAAGAAGAATACAAAAAATAAACTTTTTTGCCTTTTTTCTCAGTTTGCTGTTTGGATTTTTCATGTCCAAGCTGACCGCGAGCTCAAATACTATTGACTAAGCTAGCCCCATTGACAAAAAATTAAAAATATGATTACTCTTTTGACCATCTGGCTGGTGTGGAGTTCCACAGGGGTCTGTTCTAGGCCCACTGCTTTTTTTAATTTATTATATATATAAACGACCTACATCACATTGCTTGAAATTTTCGAAGTGTTTTCAGTTTGCAGATGGCACAAGCCTTATCTGTTCAAATAGCTCTCATAAACGCCTTGTTAAAAATCTAAACTAAGATCTGAAAGAACTCTCCGAATGGTTGAGGGCTAATAAACTCTCATTAAATGTGAAAAAAACAGAACTTCTATCTCTTGTTTGCACCTCCTAATAAGAGAGGAAATTTAAAATTTAAAGTCAAAATTGACGGTATGAAATTAGGTTTATCAGAAAAAGTAAAATATCTTAGTCTACAACTTGACAATAAAATTAAATTTGATTTTCATTTACTAAATTTGCAAATAAAACTCAATAGATCTATTGGCATCCTTTCGAAGTTGCGTTATAAGGCTCCGCTTCCAGTGCTTAAAATAGTTTACCACTCAATATTTAGTTCACATATCCTATACGGTCTGATTCAAACAACTGATTAACATACCCAATATTAACACACAACCTTTTGGCTACTCTTCGAGCTCTTACAAATAATGTATCCATGACTGGAACAATTTCCTTTCGACACACTCTCCTGAAACCTTAGAAAAACTCAATTCAAAAAATTTAAGAGCCTTTTTGTCTAAATATCTTTTAGGGAAGTACCAGCTCTCTCCTGAACTCTCACGTGCTTCATCTATTTAATCTATCAAATAATGTATATTATTTTACTTTATAAATTACTATAACATATATCAATTATTTTACCTTTTGACTATTCTGTTTTGATAAGTGGTTGTTGTTTAGAAGATACAGTACTATTTTCATTAGTTTAAGTATTTCTATTTAAATTATAGAGTTTATTATATAGGTTTTTCTTATTTGCTGTTTAGACGTTTTTGAATTTCCTGAGTCTTCAACTTTACTTAGCTTTTATATGAAGGTTTTTTGGCCAACTTAAGAGGTTTACCTCTAATGGTCTCCTTTCCTATTTTTTTGCTGACTTTGTTATCTTACACAAATTCTTTTTTTTTTTTTCTATATATATCTTTACTATTAATCCTCAATGAACATAGTATATCTTATATAGATTAAATGATTTTGAATTATATGTTTGCTTGAGATATTGCATTGTAATTATATATATTTTGAATACTGTTGTAAATTATTTTCATGAGAAATAAAGGATTATGGAAAAAAAAAAAAATCTCTTTGTGAAAAAGAACTAGAGTCTTGTCAAAAGCAATGGCCAGAGCTGCAAATAACGATCGGTGATTGGTAATTACAGATCATTTGGATATGTTGTGTGTTGGCCATGAAATTTTTAAATTAGGGTATTTTTTTACCAAGTGAGGACTTAATATTTAGGAAGGGGTGGGTGTTAGCTTCATAATATCGAACAATTGAAAGGGAGTGTCACACTTATAATTCATTTTACTAAAGTTCAGGTCAATTAGAAGAGTGCCTGGCATGTTTAAAGAATCTTTTTACAGAATTAAAAAATATTTTTTTGAGGTATTTAGAGTTAAAGTTTTTAATATTAACGGAAAATATGCTTAGTTGTGATGTCATCAAAATGAGTCCAATCTTTTAAGAAATTGAAATTACAAATTTGAATATCTAAAAAACTAAAACAGATAATTTCATGAAATTTTCAGTAATAAATCCTTGATACTGGAAAAAATTCAATTGTATTTTTTTGGGAACCTGGGCAACTAGTTCCAGGCCCTTTTTGAAGTCATGCCTGCACATTAAATCTCAAAAACAATGTTTTTTCAGTGGTTGAGGCTAATATTTTTGACATTAAGACCATAATAGCTTTCTGAAAACAAAAAAAAATATCACTCAGATATTTTTCAATCCCTAATTATTGCAGCCAGGGGTTAATACAAAAAATACAATGAAGGTCGTTTTAGATACTTGTGCCCAAATTACTTTTCTACAAATTAATGTTTCTTACATTTAACAATGAAGTTTTTACATTTGGTTCATACATAGGGTAGAGCCACGACAGGCATTTTTGAATCCAATTTGTTCATAAGATTGTACTACAAGTAATAAGGAAAGAATGAGCAGCGTATGTGTAATTTGGGCACATTTTTTGTGTGCCCAAAATTGGTACACCGACCTGGAAAACCGTCTGTATTAACCCCTGGCAGCATCAGCAAAAAATGAAAAGGGCCTCGAACTAGAAACAGGTTCAAATTCTGAAATTGATTTATTGATTTTTTTGATGAGCATTCATATAAAAGAAGATTCCCAGTAAATTTGCATTCATAAAAAATTACAGATGCTTAGTTATTGTAGATTTTACACATCAGCATTTTTTGTTTCATCTGGATGACATCACAAGTGGACATGCCCAAAAATCTCTAAACTTAAATATCTCTTGAAAGAAAAGAGATTTTTCGATTCTGTAAAAAGATTGTTTTACATAGTCACATAGGGGAAAAAATCCTCAAGATTCTTAAACTTTAATGTAACACGAAATAGAAACATATTTGTAGAAAACTTTTGATACTATGAAAAAAATGAGAAAAAATGAGATTTAATTTTTCGGCGAAATCAAGAAAATGGGTGGGGATTTTTTCCCCAGGTCGGTTTAAGGGGGAAAAAATCCTCACCTACTTTTTTTCCAAATCTAGAAGGGTTTTTTTACTCTGTTTCAATGAATTTTATTTTTTAAAGACTCCTTTTAATTAGAATCAAATGTTGGTTTAAAAATATTCTACTGTAGTTCTTATTTTGTGGGAAAAAATTGGATGACATGTTTTTTCCCATACAGGTGTGGATTTTTCCCCTGCTATGGGGGAAAAAATTCTCACATGCTTTTCTATGACTAACTGACAACAAAGAGATAAGTGTTTTAGTGTCTTATTTTGCTTCTTTTCATGACTTCTAATTAAAAAATACAAAATAACATAAAAAATAAGATTGTTGATCACACTGAAATAAGAAAAAGTTTGGTTTTGCAAAGTGCGGATTTTTTACCCCATGTACAGATTGACTATGGGGGAAAAAATCCACACTTTTCCTAGCCAAATTACTTGGATGACTGAAAAACTCCTCCATCACAGTTGTACTAGAAGACTATGGGGAGTAAAAAACTGCTATAGTATGCTGAAATTACTTCGGTCTTTTCTAAAAAAAAGTGAAATTTAAGTTGTAGCACATTGAAGTCTTATTTTTGTATTTTTTCCAGTGTTTCTTAAATTGACAGAATGCCAAGAGAGAGAAAATCTTTTCAAGTTCACTGATATTCCCCTTCTTGACTTCAAATTAATAATGTATTTTGCACAGTTAATTAACTGTTGATTTAACATATTTGCAATTTTATAAGGTGCGGATTTTTTTGCCCCATGAACCCTTCTGAGGATTTTTTCCCCGTCTGACTATACTATAATGAACTCTTCGATTTGAGCTTGAGTTGTTTTTAAGTATGACACTCCCTTGAAGAACTCTTATTTTCCGATCCGGGCTATTTAGGATGCAGGTGGAAGCTGAGGTGGTGAAATATTGACAAAATATAGGTGATGCTAGTGGGAAGCGAGATAAAAAAAACTTCCATAAATTATAAACCAAAGTACATGTCTCAATAATACTTGTTTACAAAGTTGACACAATATCTTGGATTTTAATTATTTCACAAAAGAAGTGTGTATTTTCACCAAAAAAGTGATTTTTATAGTCCTGTGGGAGAAGGCAGTTACCAAGAACACCTGATTTCTTAAAAATTTCTTTAGAAAGCTTTGATTTCTCTTTCTCAGTAACAAAAGCGTTTTGAGATGATTTTGTGCTTGCTTGAAGTATTTTATTAAAATATAGGTTGAAAAAAGGTAATGTTGGTAAGGCTCGTTTCCGGTATTTCACCCCAGTTAACAATATTTTCTTTGAATCACGTGAGCAAATTTATGGAAATTATGAGCATTGATGCAGGATGTGACTTATGATCAGCGGGGTGACTCCAGTTTACAGAAGATCTCAGTGGCGCACCCGAGAGTATTAAGTAGGAGTTACGTGAAGCGCACTTGCTATTCAGAATCATACAACTTTTATCTAGCCATGCACACATGATGATTTACAGCTTCAGTATATACATACGGTAGCTAAATTCTATCAGCAAATTGATGATACTGTTGGTCAGCAGCTTCCTTCCCAATTTGTCCATCAAAAAATGGAATAGATTCTAGTCTACGTGCAGAAAGCTGTACAGATTAGTGCACATATCCCATTATCGAAGAGCATGATATTTTACAGAATGGGTGCGGCAATAAACTAAAGTAAATCATAAAGTTGCCTTTTTCAAATTAGACCAAAATTACTTTACTTTAATTAGCTGTATATACTTTGCTCCATACAAAATATTATTGAAGCACACAAACTGATAATTGATTTAGTTTAAGCAAAGCACTAATAAATCTCTGTGCATACATGCACAAAACAAATTAATGTGTGCGTGCCTTAGATCTGGTCAAAATTGGGCATGTTTTGCAAACCAGGGGTGACTTTGAACGCAATGTAGTTAAAAAGTCCCTTTCTAAAATGGGTTTGGTTATCTGAAGTATATTGAAAAGATTTACTGGCTGCCATTATTGAAGAAGGCTTTCAGTTGGTGCTAAAGGATTTAATCACCCTGCCAAATATTGAAATTCTAGATTCTCATTGTTGCTGGTCAATACTCCACAAATTGATAATTATCATTTTGTGAATCTTATTGGCAATGATTTTCAAGTTTTTTAATTGGCAATATTTTGGTTCTGAACAAAATATATATTACATTGTGTGTACACATTCTGCACATATATAAATTAATTAAATTGCTGAAGTTTGGGTGATCGAAGTCACCCCATTTATCATGGGGGGGGGCTACTTTGATCACAACATTTTTCGTGTTTGGAGCCTGACAAAAATATAACATTTCAGCGCTGAAAATAATTATTTTACCAGCGGTGATCCTGATCAGCAAGAATTGAATTCAGATGGTCAACAAATAGTGATGGCGGTCAAATTATAAACTTATTTCGGTTGTTAATTAAAGTAGTATACAGAGCGAATATCGAAAAACAAATAATATAAAAATGATGAACCTAGCTGTTTTGGTTCTTGTTAGACTCATATATGAAGTAAATTAATAGTAAATTCATATTTTTTCCACTTAAGCAAAATTTGTGAAGAAAAAGAGCGGCGGTCAGATTGATCAAAATTTCAAACAATCAGACAGTCAGTGTTGAATACGTGGCGGTAAATGACTGTTGACCGGCTGTTATTTGTGGTGCTGACATTTTTGCTGTTATGTTGAAAATGCTGAAATAGACATAACATCAATAGTTACCATAATTTAGTTTTCTCTACTAGAGCGAATATATCTTCAGAGCCATGTTTTTATATGGTTGAATATTTAGGTTAAATCCTTAGGTTTTTATATATACTTTTAAACACTAGGTTTAATTCTTGATGAACATCTAACATTCAAAAAGCATTTAGATTTGTTAAAATTGAAAGTACCTGGTGCTACTGAACTTTTAGCAAAACTCTGCCATTCTATTTGTAAAGATCTTTTGAAGATGGTATACTCATATGTTTTCCACTCAAGGATTTTATACAGGTGCCAAACTTGGAGTCAAAAGATACTCAATTGAGGAAGAGAATTATAGAAATACAAGTATGTCTAAGAATTTTCTCTTTCAAAGATTTCGGAGAACAAACTAAACCATTTTACAAAAATTTTAAAATTTTTCCTCTTGATAAACAGGTAGTATACAATAATCTGGTCTTTGTCTACAACTAAGAATATTAGTCCAGAAATCTTCCACTACGATTTTCATAAATTTGATTGTCAGCATCAACACCTTACACAAGGTTCTTATTTTGATCAATTGGTTTTTCTGATGGTCAATATCAAAGACTTTGGATCCAACTCCATTAAATCCAAAATGATTGTGAACTGGAATAACTACATGAAAAAGTTGTTTCCAAGTCAATCTCCTTTCTCAGTTAACCATCCAGACTTTATGCGCTCAATGGTGTTATTTTTATTGTAATAATAGGCTTTTATGCAGAAAATTCTTAAGACCGTTTAACGGTCCTAAGAACTCAGTCTTTGATTGATTTTTAAAACTAAATCTATCAAAGAACAATAAGAAAAACTTCAGATCTGGCACAGTGTCCTAGTTTTTTTTTATTAATTAAATCAAAATATATAAAGAAAATGGCTTAATTGTAGTTGGCTCCCATACGGGAACGTGGTTTTTTTTTATGTGAAATTGTAGTTATTGTGAAAAAATATTCCGGTCTGTAAATTATTCATATTTTCTTTGAAAATATCTATAAAAATCCATCTATAAATTGTCATTTCATTCCCGTTTGAAATACTTCTTTTCAATGAACAAATATATTGCGTTCTTTTAATAATTACTTATATCCTTATAATAATTATTATAATTGTAGTTGACTCCCGTAATACACTTTTATGATATAAATGTCAATAAAGTAAAAAGACTTCGGGCATCAACTACAATTATAATATAAGAGAAAAACTGTCCATTTTTACAGCTTTCAAGTCTAATAAAGATGGTTGTGCAGCTTGAATTTGACCATTAAGGGAAGTATGGGGCAAGTAGAATTAAACTTGCTAAATAACGCATTTTCAAAATTTACGGGCATCAACTACAATTATATATAGCAACTTCGGAAGTCAACTGCAATTATTAAATAAAGACTTCGTAAATAAACTACATAAGTTTTTTACGATTAAATAATTTTTATGTCATGTACCACTTTGTAATCAACGAATACATAAAAAAGAGCAATTACAATTTGCATTTCAAAACAACATTTAAACAGAAATTTTGTTAACTTGTGGACTTCTTGATAAAACAACAATGATATGTTTTTTAAAAGAAAGGGTTATATATGCGTACATTTAGGACACTTCACAACTCTTTTTTTGAAATCAACTTGCTGATAAAACTGATGATTCGTTCTTTAAAAGAACGGGTTTTACATATGTACTTTCAGGCCACTACACAACTCTTTTTGAAATGAATTTACTGATAAAACAGCAATGATTTGTTCTTTAAAAGAACAGGTTATACTTTAAAGGAAGAAAAAATTGCGGAAGAAAATTTCGCGTTTTCGCGATTTTTGGGCGAAATTGCGAAATTTGGGTCCCGCGAAATATTGTAAATTTAGCTTTTCGCGAAATTTTTCCATAGTGATCATTCGCGAAAGTTTGTTCCCGCGAAAAAAATAATGTCTCCATCGCGAAAATTTATTCCCACGGAAATTATTCTATAATACAAATGAACTTTAGCTGCGTTTCCACCACTTTGGAAAGAAGTAGTTTACTCCAATGTTGTGGAAACACTTATTGAATTCATGCTCATTTCTCACTTATTTGTCTACCGGAGTCACTCGTGGTAATTAATTAGAGACGTGTTGGGAATATTTTTAAATTTTATATGATTTTAAAATTGTTCTTTCATTTTTGAAAGTTTATTTGGAGGTGGGAAAGTAACAAGAAACTGTATGATAGTATGAGTGTAATTTTTTTTCAATAAAATCTCCTGATTCGCAAAAGTTAATTCTCTCGAAAATATTTCAAAAACGTTTTTTCGCGAAATTTTATTCTTGCGAAATGTTCTAAAAGGGGTCATTCGCAAAAGTTAAATCCAAAAATTTCGCGTTTTTTTCGCCTTGCGAAATTTTATTCCGCAATTTTTTCTTCCTTTAAAGTACATGCGTACTTTCAGGCCACTACACAACTCTCTTTTTGAAATGAACTTGCTGATAAAACAGCAATGATTCGTTCTTTTAAAGAACGAGTTCTATATATAAATGATAGACAAAAATTTTTGTATATTTTACAGACCAGATGAAAAATATTGCAATTCCCGTTGGGGGTCTCAACTACAATTAAGCCAAGAAAATAATCTATGTCATAAAATACTATATAAAGGTAAAAATACCCATAAAGTGAATTCAAAGACTGCCATTTCAAACACATTGCATGTATGATTTATTAATTTGACAATACAAAATTATAAAGAAAACTTAATATTTGGGATAAAACGGACCTAGCCAAAAGAGGCTACATAAAAGCCTGAATGAATGTTTTTTTTCTCCACAAGAAAGTACTTTCCCTCTGTTTCAATTTTGCCTGGGTGCAGCAAGCATCCTATCACCTCGAAAATCATATGTTTTTCTGATTTTGTCTTCTATTATTATTCCTTAATAAGACTAGTTCATTTTTCTTTGAAACAACTTTTGATTAGCTAGGTTAGGTAGGTAGGTATATTTTGTTACCAATAAAATCATTAAAAATACAAATTCATTAAATACAAATCAAGAGAGACAGAAAAAAAGACAAAAATTATATATTAAGTAAAAGAACAAAAGTAAAACAAATTAATAACTAAAAATTAAAGGTATGGTAACAGGGATGACACAAAGCGAAGCTAAAGCCCGATTTCCATTGTGGTCCCTTAAAAATATATAACCGAACAAAATAGAAAGAAAAGAAGAAGAAAAAACTAAGAAGAAAAAAGAAGGATTAATGAGTGTAAAAATCAGTCTCCCTATTTGAAATCTCATTGAAAAAAAGACGTTTTAAATTATGCTTAAACGTGTTGAGGCTTTGAACTTCTTTAAGACTTCTATCCAGTTTGTTCCAGTGGGCAGGGGCAAAATAAGAAAAACTGCTTTATTTATCATACTCACTAATACTCACTTATTTATCATACTCACTTTATTTATCATACTCATGTCGCTAATGTATGCAGGGGCCCTAGCATTAGAATACTTATATACACTAGCATTAGATATTAACAAAAATCTTTCATGAACAGGTATCCAATTGATTTCATGATAATGCTCCGCACCGATATGAGTTCTTGAGTTTAATTTCAAGCAAAACCTTACACATTTCCTTTGCGCCACCTACAATTTATCTTTTAATTTCTTAGTTAATTTAGGGTACCAAGCGAGGCAGGCATGATCAAAATGAGGCTGGATAACTGCATTACAGAGAAGCCTTCTAAGATTAGGAGTAAGAAATTTCTGTTTCCTATATAAAAAAGCAAGCTAGCACCTTCTTTGAGAAAGCGGCCCTGTATGTCATCTATTCCTATTCCTGCATTCCTGATGATGTATTAGATATGTACAGGGTGGGCAGAAAAAAAAGGTGGCATTTTTTCAAGTTGCATTAAAAGCTCAAACTTTTATTTTTTCTTTAGTTTTTACACCAAAAACAAGTGTCCAAGATTTTTTTTGATTGATATATAGTTTGTTCAGAATAACTTTCTCAATCTATAATAACTTGAGAGGAAATTAGATCTGTTTTTTCAAATGGTAGCTGATTTTTTTATTCCAGATTGCACTCAAAAATCAAATTCAAAGAGACAAGTCTTTTTGAGGAGATTTCTGTCTTTTTTTTATCGGGTGTTTTGGTCGCATGGATAAAATAAAGAAGACATTCTTTAGTTGTGTCTTCAGTATTCTTGTAAGATATATTTAGTGAGTTACATTGAAATCAGGTTAAAAAAGACAAAGGAAAGCACATTGAGCAACAATTTTAACATTTTTCATGTCTGTTTCTTACATTTTTAAGTCTGGCTTGTTTATCTTTGATGTAGATTTTCAAAAGTTTTACATCTTATTTTTAAATTTTTTATTTTTAAAGTTGATTAGAAATAACTTTGTTATCTTTTGGTGAAAAGATTTTCAAAAAAACCGAAAAATTAAGCAATTGGAAAAAGTTTTAAAAATGTCACCTTTTTTTTTTTTTTGCCCACCCTGTAATAGTCATCCTTCATCAAATGAGCACAGAAATACAGAATTGCTTAGTGTCTAAAGAGTGACATTCAAGTTTGTGTGTGTATTTGTGATGTGTGTAATACAGTGCTCTGAATTAGCCTCGACAATCAACAATTGCTGAAGCGAATGCCGAGGCTATTATCAGTTTCCCTCAGCAAAAAGCTGCCGAGACAAAAATATTACTTAGATAGCATTCAAAATGATAAATTTGGAACAGGAAGTAATTTGACAAAATTTTTTAAACAGAAGATAAGAAAACATTTACATTCAAATTAGAAAAAAGAAAATGAAAATTGCCAAGGCACAAGGAACACTTGCTGAGGCACTTTTTTACCAATTCAGGGCACTAGTAATAAATCTACAAGAAGGTTTCTCAGAAGCAGTAAACATGCTCAATAAGACATGATAGTTTTGAATGCTAATAAGCAACAAATTTTAATCAAAATCTCACAAGATTAATTACTCTAAATATGAAATATCACGAAGATTCTTATTTCATTTCATTGTTATATTCAAGTTGAATATTTGTCAGAAGTAATGACACATTAGAAAAGAATACATAAATTGAACTTTTTCAAATTTGAAAGTATTTTTGATTTTATTAGTAGTTATTGAAGTAATTTTTAATATAGTATAAGTGGTTAGATTAAAGCTGAGCAATTGAAAAGATACTTTTTATTTTCTTCAACTTTTAAATGTGTATTGAGTTGTTTTATTTTGTTATGTTAAATTTACAGTAGATTTTATCATAATTGATTGGGATGAATATATCAATTATATCTATTGGATATTTCAAAATATGTCAGTTACACATCAGGCTCTCTTTGTAACCTTGATCTTAACTATTTGAAGAAAAACTTAATCCAGGCAATGAAAGTTAGTAGATGTTTGACTTAATGGGTAATGTGGTATCTGTACTTAACATAAACTGACAATACACTTTTCATAATGCTGCATGGGAGCAATCACACTATATACATGTAAGATACAAAACGTTTTACAGCATTATGATTTAGCTGTTTTTTTCAGGGGAGTAAGGAGAAAGACGGCAAGTCAACCGTTGATGAGAATGCATTTGAGGCATTGGAAAAAGATTTTCAGGAGGTAATTTTATTTTATTACTTGATGGGGTGATCTTTGTGGTATAGTAACTTATGCATATGCAGGTTGATTTAAAAAAAAAATGCAATGTATATATGATTCTGTCATGAAATTGTATTTGAAGTTAAATTAAAGGCCACAAGTCTCTCTACTTCTATCATTTGTGCTGTCGCTATTATCAAGATATTCCTTTCAATGAGCATTATTTTAGAATTCAGCATTTTTCATGGTAATGGCAGTGTGTTAGCTACAATTTTGGGGGGGAAATCTTTTTGGAGAAATATTGGGAAATTCGAAGGTTCTTTTTTAATAATTTTTTTTGAAATTGAACATTTTTTTTGCATCCAAAAGACAAAACGTTTACTATTTTTACCTTCCTTTAATTTTCATTCACAAGTCAATGTGCAGTAATTTCAGTTTGTTGTGATGGTTTTTGGGAAACTCAGTTCCGCTTTTTGACTGGGAAAAATCCTTTGATGTCTATAGCCCTACAACACCCTGAATGATTTTATAGAAAAATGTTAGCTTTTTGTATTGTTAGTTAAGTAGGCCCTTGTCTCTTTGTATACGTTCTCTGTGATTGACAGATTCGTCCCAGCCCTCAGAAAATATTTGAGCAGGCAAGTAGCTCGCTAAATGATTAGCACAGCTGCTAGAGAGATAAGTAATCTATAAATAGGATGAAAGAACCTAGTTTGATGATAAGAAATTTTTACTGGTTAAACATTTTGATCCTATATTCCACATATGGAAAGCTATGGATAAGTCTTTTGTTAGACTCTAACTTAAGCGTCGCTCAAATTGCTTCGTTTGTCACTTGACCAAGACGTTGTCTGCGGAAAATGTAAACAAAGGCAATGTGTCTGTGTTTGCTAATATTGATTTATCATGGTCATTGAAAGTTGAATATTAGCCTTCTAAACACTTCTTATGCATGCATTTTTACCGCAGGTATTAAATGAATTGACTGGAGACAAAAGTCTTGAAAAATTTCGTGTTGAATATGAGAAACTACATCATGCACTTAAGAAAAGTCACGAAAGCGAAAAGCGTTTGATGTCAAAATGTCGCGAATTAAACGCAGAAATCGTTGCAAACGCAGCAAAAGTCTCGACAGCGTTAAAGTTATCGCAAGAAGATCAAACAACCATTTCATCTTTGAAAAAGGTAAAAATATATTTTTGAAAAATTTGAAAATTGAACGATCTTAATTCTAGTTTGGCTATATTTTAAAACAAGAACTGGCTATATGATTTTTAGCATTGAGCCTTTAAATATATAACCCTGTTTGAGAAACTTTGGCTCGTTAGTTAACTCAAGAACTCTTTCTGCTTTTTTTTCTTTCTGCTTTATACATACTCTGTACTTTCTGTTTACTTTCTCTCTGTGTATGCTTAAACGACTTTGTTTTTCTGTGTCGAAGAGGTAATTAAGACAATCCCGTCTTATTTTTAGCTTCCTCAGCTTCCTCTGAAAATTTCATGTAAAATGTTGTCTTACTTCTTGAGATATGATCTGACCATTTGATCTTTGTCAGAAAGAAGAAAAAATACAGAAATTCCATTCGTTCACAAATGTAAACAAACAAAAGTGGACCATTTTTGACAACTCTCAAAGCAAACAACTACACAAGGAAATGACTTTTATGCAAAACTTTCAGCGTTTGAATTATGAGATCTGTAATTATGGAATGCATGGCAGCAGCACGTTCTTTGTCCCTTTTGCTTAACCTTCTTGCCTGATATGGTATAAGCTTTTTTTCGTTATCTCATGAATGAAAATGAAAAAAGAAAATAAATAAATAATAATTAATACTCAGTATATTTACTTACAAAATAATTAATTAAGGAATGAAAAAAACTTATTTTTAATTAAAAGAAAATATTTTTTAACTAACGGAGACGATAATTTATCTCTATTATAAATTGCTTGCTCATACGTGGAGATATTATCCTGAAAACTTAAGCCTAACTCTTAATTAACTCTACAAATGAAATGAAAAAGGTAAAACTTACGCTTTAAGCTGTCATGACCTATCTCAATATCCATATATTCTTATAATGGTAACGAAATATTATATATAAACCCAAAAAAAATATAATTTTATAGACTATGTATCATACATTATTTAAAAAGAAATTTTCATTTGAAATAAAGTAGAAAGAAACGTATTATAACACTTACATAAAAAAGGACAAAAAGTCACAGTTACCGCCAATTTATTTGACTCATTTACCCAAATCTTTTTTTTCTTATTAGCAACGTAAACATAGTAGCGATGGAATAATATTTTTTTTGTCTATAGGAAATTGAAAAGGCTTGGAAAATGGTGGACGCCGCACATGATAAAGAAACGAGGGCACGAGAAACGATACAGGCTTTGAAGACTGAGATTACTAATCTTACAAAATTAGTCGAACAAGGGGCTGGTCTATCTATGGGCCAAGATAATAGGTAAAAAAAACCCCTACCTCTGTTTTGTTTTTGTTGTATGTATTCTTTTTTTTCTTACATTATTGTGGCCTACTCCTTATTTGTTTTTATTGCATATTTGCAGCGTACAAGAACTCTTAAAAATTAAGGACGATTTGACCAAGGAACGTGACGAGAAGTTAGCAGAAATAGTCAAGGTATTTATTTACATTTATCTCATACTCATATATTTTTGTCCCCCATCCCCCTCTGATAGCCATGAATCCATTCTCATTCAAAAACAAGTTTTCCTTTCGGAGAAAAAATATGTGTCTTTCTTATTTATGTATGGACAATGCAATTTGAAATTTGTGACATTCGTACTGTATTTAATCCTATTTGCCATGGGGTAAATTGACACGCTTAATTCATAGGGGAGGCATAAAGTACCCCCCCCCCGAAAATCCCAAGGATCACAAAGAGATATGTAATAAAATTTACCACATGCATAGTACAATCTCTCATGAGTAAAATCATACCAAAATTATTTTGGTGACGTCACTATATAGGTGATGACGTCATCATTAAAGGCACTGCCCGTAAGTGAAAATCCGGGATTTTCAAAAAATAAGGCTATCTCCAGAAAAGGGTCAGAATAAACATTATATCGTGTTTATATGGTGGATAACTTCGTAGTTATGTTAGAAAGAGATGAAATATTTTGAAAATAGTGTTTTATTGGCATTATTTCTAAAAATCAACATTTTTGTAAATTAACATACTAAAAATCAGTCAATCAGACGTGAGAAAGTTACGATTTAGGACCTTAGAGGGCAGATATAAACTTGAAATTTGGTCAAAAGTTGTCTTATATAATTTGATGAATTAATAACAAAAAACTAGGCACACCGGTTTTACCAAAAAAATTTGCCGGATTATCAAAATGAAAAAAATTATTATTGCAAGAATAGGTGGGTCTATCATAATTACACGTCCAATTTTTAATAGGCTTTGCTTTTTTGAGGTGGGCTATGCTTTTGGGTCCCAAATGCCCCTAATTTCCCCCTATCTTTGTTATGCAATATGAACGTTATAGCTATTGGCTATGCTTCAGTTATTAATGTTCTTACTTATTAGTTATGGCGCATTTGAAAAGAAGGCTTCATTTTCAAATTATGAACCAATTTAACTTATGCTGGTATCTTTATGTATATCGTCTTAATAAAATCAGAGATTTTTAAGCTTTAGTTTTGCGTAAGGCCGTTGTCTACAGTAAAGCTTATATATGTAGCTTTTAAAAGCTTAGGCATTTAAGCCATTCTATCAGACAAAAAAAACTAGCCTCTTACCCAAGCGAAAGCCTTGTTTTATTTCTTTCAAATCGCCAGCGACTTAATTTTATTTTTCTCCAAAGCTTATTGATCAAGCGACGCTTTCGTTTAAACAATCTATTCATTAACGTTCAAATTTAAATTTGTTAGAAAAAGAAAAAAATTGAAAATGAAATTTCTAAATAATTTATAGGATTCTTTCCAATAGATGGAATGACATTTCATCGAATATTTTTAATATTTTACGGACACGTTTTTACTCTCTCAATCACTCTCTCCTTTTA